>JAIKVE010000796.1:0-16114 GCA_024679115.1 Phytophthora pistaciae | reverse complement strand
CGCAGTGTTCCTCTGAACAGTGACAGGCTCATCAGTATGCTCACGAGTTCCTGCAGAAGCTCGAGACACACATACAGTATGGCATTTATGCTATAATGCAGGCCCATGTGAATTTGAGTGCGCATTGCGTATGAGAATAACAGCGTGCAATGGTGTACATGTAGTCGTCTGTGTTAAGAAAACGACTGTCAAACTTTGGAGTGAGGTGCAGAGTGAATCGCACGATACGAAAACTACTGCTGCTGCAACTACTCATTAAACTCGCTAACTTCGGGTCTGGGCAGTCAACATGGGCAGGCTGAGAGGGACGTATTGAGAGCTAAGGTTACATTGTATTACCACACAACCATTAGCTTGTACAATCTTCTGTCTTACGGCTCTACTTCCACGCTTCTTTTGGGGAACAGCGGAGCGCGAATCGCATGCGATTTCGACGAGGCCTGGTCAGTTCTGATACAGGTGAAAGCCGTATCCGTTGTAGATGCGGTCGTACTTCCCCTTCTTCTTGGGTCCGCGACTGCTATCCAGTCCTTGATCTTCTGGAGGGTGTATCCCTTCGCTTCCCACTTTTCATACGCTTTCTGCGCCTTCGAAGAGTCCTTCAGTATCGCCTTGGCCAACTTCTTGGCCGCCGCCTTGTTCCACAGTTCAGTCACGCTGAAGGTCCGCTCCTCCGCGCTGTCCTCTTCATGAGCGCGAAGAAATCTTCCGCCGGCAACGTCGCCGTCATTGAGAGAGCGACGGACGAGATCCGGCGATCCCGCCACGGAGGCCTTGGTTTCGTCGGAGTACTCAGTAGCGTTGCAGGTCACGGCGTAGCCAATGGCCACAGCAAGAGAAAGCACGGAAGATAGACGCATGGTTCGCGATACTTGGCAACTTGAGAGCTTGGTGGCTGGGGAGCGAAATGAGAAATGCCGCTATTGGTGTTGGTGGTGGCGAGCTCAAGAGCTCTCCGTCGCAACGAATCCTGGTAATAAGGTCTTGAGCAAGCAGGCAGCACCTTTGTTCAGTTTCTAGTACAACAGAAGGTCAAGGGTTCATTTCCTTGGATGAGACCAAGGCAACTTAATCTCGCTTAGTAGTGCACGTATTACGTTACTTGAAATAACATGTAATCCTCGTGTGCGTACACGTAACAACACTGACTAAATCACGTCCATACGGCGTTGTTTTGCTACATGCGCTGTGTACCAACAATGGGGGAGTGGGGGGGGAGGGCTCGATTATGAAGTGTCATTGTTGACGCGGCACACATGCCGTTGTTGTGGATGACGCGGTACGTGGTGTGACCGTACGTGGATCCGGTAGGGCAGCAGTTCTGTCGCTGCCGCAGTCGCTGTTGTTGTTCGTCGTCGTTGGCAGGCAATACCCACACGTCCTCTTTGTTGTGGTATCCCAACTAGTAACGCCCCTCCCTAAGTGGACGCATGGCGACCGGTGCTACACCGATTCAAGTCAAAACCTCCCAATAATGCTTATTGATACGAATTTGTGTCCTACAACAGCGCAATAGGGAACGACGATTCCGTAAAACATGTCCCCAACCATAACATGGCCGCTTGATGCCTCGATATCACCTGGATAGCACGTATAGTACGAAGGCGTGCTGCGCACGAGGGGAAGCTCTGGAATTTCGCGCGTGACGTTAAATTGTTGGCTAACTACATGTACATGGCTTGAGGTGAAGAGAAAACTAGCTGCAGATTCTTTGGCTTGGATATTTGCGGGCCAAACACCCTCTCTTTGCGTATTTTAAAGAGCGTATGACTACAGTAGGTGGTTGTGGCGCTATCGTGAAGCGCGCAGTTCTTGAAAACACTTTGCTTCAACCCTTCTCTCTCGGTGCTGCTGCTGCTGCGGTGCCACAGCACCGTCTTCATCAAATGGCAGTCGAAGCCGAAGAAGGTATCAACTCTGACACTGTCGCTATTCTGAGGCCAGCTTCCAATTAAGCACTAACACCAATATCACCAGCTTGGCGTGAATGCTGTCCCAGCTAGTCTTGATCGCGTAAGCGAGCTGGAAATTCGTGCGTCTGTGGGTAGATTTGTGTGAAGTACCCCAGCTCCAACAATGCTACACAAGCGTGTTACAAACGTTCTTCCAGGATTGAGCCCCATCAACCTCTTCACCTCTTCGGACTGTGCATGTAATTCTCGGGTAAGATAGGATAACCAGGTAGAAACCTGAGTGAAAACAAAAGTTATCAGCATATAGTAGCGCAAAAACTCGCGACTACTTAGTTTTAGTTGCTGTACATCACATCGCAGGCGTAAATACTTTAAAAGTGAATGCTATGGGTCCTTTTCGGGTATATTTTCCTTTTAACCTTAGCGCTTGCGTAACCATTGAAACTCGAAGGTGAAGTCCGTGCCTACAGATTTACATGTACACAACTATTACTATAGAATACGATAATACTCTGCGAGCGTCGGTCAACGTACCCAATTGAGGAATAGTCGAATGCACCAGCACTAGCAGCCAAATCACCAACTTGCACTGGATCGTCCCCCAATTTCTATTCACCGCGTACGAAAGTTGCTGCAACGGAGACTTGTAGGCCATTTTGTGGAGCGTGACTATCAACACCATAAACAACACAGCTTCTAGTATCCCGTAGATTTGGATGTGAGCAATTGTGTACCAAAACGCGTCGTCGTCAAGACCCTCCAACTGCGAATAGAATCTGCGGTTGGGCCAGTAGTAGAGAATCACCAAATAACAACCTGACAATAAGCGCAACTGTTAGCAATATTTTAAGAAAAAAATAATGCCGAATGAGCGACTTACTGTACATCAGAGGCGTGAGCGCTTTCATGAATTCACTCAGCAAAAAGAATTCCATAAAAAACATAACTCGCAGAACTTTTTGGAGAAGGAGATGGCGCTTCTCAATGGTTCGAGAGCTCACTCCAGCGACGCCTTTCTCCGACAATAAAGGGGGAGTTGGCAGGACCCCCACGTTGTTACCAACCGGATGAGGGGAAACTTGTGCTCTGCTTGAAAATTTCACGATAGCGTTGGTAGTTATCGCTGCTGTAGATACTCGGAAAACCTCCGCCTTGGATGGTCCAGAAAGTTCGTTCTGCTTTGCTAGCCCGGGGTACTTGGACGCAATCATAACCGCTCTGGCTATGGCTTGTTCGGGTTCTTCGTTGGTTATATCCCTGATTTCCTTGAGCATAGCCCTCAGGTCGCCCAATGAGGTCAGCATCTGCACGAAATCTAGCACAATGAGCATTGCGCTGGTATTGCACGACTGGAGGTTCTGCATCGTTGACGAGATAAACAACGCGTTGGCGACCTCGACGTTCAACGTGACGGTCTCGGGTTTCAAGTCATCTTTCCCACTGAGAAGTCGGCAGAACAAATTCTTCTGAGCGATCTTGAACACTGGAATAGCAAGGGCCGCCAGCGGTTGCCACTTGGTTGACACAGTTTGAAAGATAATATTGAAGGCCGTGTACACTACCGCAGTGGATGTCGTCAGGATCAAAATGGTCGAGAAACGACGCACTTCGCTTTGAACTTCTGGATGTTTGCTCAGGAACTCGCCTCTCATTAGTTTCAGTGACACTGCAAGAGTCCCCAGCCATGGACCTGTGGTCCAAAAGAGCGTAAAAGGAAGCGGGTACCAAAGCAACAGCATGAAACCCAGAGCCGTAACGTGGATAGCTGCATCGGCAGCAATCGTAGTGAGAAATAGCTCCATTTTGGTCAGTTTGAGCTCGGGAACATAGCGAGAAAACATCCAAACCAGCGCGTAGGAGACGAGAAAGCCGACTAAAACTCCCCGAATCCATAGTGTCACACTATGTGCCAAGCCGAGGTCTGGCGACGATAATGGTAACACGTCAACAACCGCCACACAGAGCAAAGAGAAGACTGGAATCGCCACCAACGCCATGAATGAACAGCAACCGCCCGTCGATTTATGGTAGTTCTGCAGGCCAACGAAGCGCTCGACCGAATAACTTCCGTGCAATTCCACTTGGACGCGCTCCCATCTTTTCACGAGCGCGCGGACGCCAAAGACGACCCGTGTAAGAATTCCAGCCATTTGGTCGGGCTTTCGAAATGAGACGTAAAGATATTTCTGGAGCGATCTCACTGAGTATTCGGTCGGCGAGTAATTGCCGTCGTCAATGGTTTTTTTGCCAAAATAGCATTGCCTCTCATGCGACTATGACTATGAAGATAAGGATGAACTCACGACCGAATATCCATAAATTGTGGGAAAATATCGTATAAGTATGTATTTAACGATTATTGTAAAGACAAATGCAGTTGTAAAGCGAAGTTGCAGCACACAACTAATCCCCGGCCACGTATGCCAGGAGAGCGCGTAGGAGACTAGGAACGTCAAAACCATCCCACAACTCCACGTTCCACTGCGTGCAAGGCCAAGATCCGGTGATTCGAGTGGAAATACATTGCCGATTGCCACACAGATCAACGTCGGGAGCAGGGTACCGATCAGTATCACAGGTGTGCCCCAACTGCTGGTTACTCAGCTGTTATCGTTGGGTTTTATCCTTTGAGAATCACATTGGTGACATTTCTGAAGGTAAAATCGATGCCTACAAAAATGAAAAGCAAGGTTATATAATTTTCCACGAGTTCGTAGGGATAAAGCAAACGTACCGAAGTGAGTCAGTCGCTAACGTTAGCACAGCGTCATCAACATCCACAGCATGAGTTTGCGTTGAATCAGAGACATCGGAGACTCCAACACAAATGCGAGTTGATACAAAGCTCGCATGCCGCTGTTGCGCTTAAGTATGGCAAATAATACTGCAAGTGACGCCGCTTGCAGAATACCGAAAAAGTGTACCGAAAAAGTATACAGGCAGGACTGTAGCGCCGATACGTGGCCACGTAGGCGGCATTGAAGAAATACTAAGGTTCAGAGCTTCTTCGCGCATTAAATGCGCAAATTTTGGAACAGAGCGCATCAGTGTTTATGTGTCCACTCAAACTTGAATGTGTAGTCCGTTCCTGCCCGAAAAATATTAACAACAAGTTAGACGAAATGCCTTTCATAAGTAAGTATATATCGACGCACTTACCCAATTGAACAATCGAGCACTGCAGAAGCAATAGCACCCATATTAGCAACTTGCACTGAATTCTGCCCCAGCTGCGCTTGATAGTGAAGGCCAGTTGCTGGAGAGGATACTTATGCGTCGTTCTGCAAATCACGATAGCAAGAAGTGCAAACGACCCCATCTCCAGCAATCCATACACGAAAGTGTTGTAGATATTCTTCCAGAATTGATCGTCATCGACTCCGTCAAATTGTGGGTAGAACTCGCGGTTGGGCCAGTAGAATATAATCGCCAGGTAGAGACCTGACTCAAACACCACAATGTTACCCAGCGTTCGAAATCGTCGCAGGGAAGATAACAAGACCTACTGTGCATCACGGGCGTGAACACTTTAATGAACTCCGTAAGCAAGATGAATTCCGTGAGAAACATGATCTGGAGAACTTGATCCAGCAGCAGATTACTCTCTTGCCGTGAGATACGCTCAATCGTCATGCCAGTCTTGACCTCCTCCTCCTTTGGCAGTATGTCAGCAACTGTTGGATTCCCCAAAGATAAATGCGAGGTAGCTCCAGCATTCTTTACGATTGGCATGGGGGCTATCTGTGCCGCACTCGGCCCGCATTTGGTTGCATTTCTGGTCGAAGTCTTTCCGTGAGGTGACACGGCAAAGAGACCCGCCTTCGAGCAAGAAAAAGTGTCGGTTGATTGTCTTCGATCTTGTAGCTCTGGGTCTTCACCACAACCATTTGTGCAATACTGACAGCTTCAGCGCTGTTAACTCCCATTTTTGCAGCAATATTATCCACACTCTTGAGCATAAGCCTTAGATCCCACAGCGATAGCAGCATCTGCACCAAATCTATTCCGATGAGCAAGACACTGGCGTTGATGGATGCTTCTCGCTGCATACTGGACGAGATGAGGAACGCGTTGGAGATCTCCACATTGAAGATGACCAGTTCCGGCTTTAGATCGTAGTCGACAGAAAATGTTTTTCTGGGTGATCTTGAATACCGGGACGAAAAGCGTAGCGACTGGTTGCCAATTAACGGGGACACTAACGAAGATAACGTTAAACGCCGTGTACACGAGTAGAGTAGACGTCTGCATGAGCGCAAGAACCGAGAAGAGGCGAAAGTCTTGGAGAGCTTCGGGGTGTTCGCGCAAGAAATCTCCCCTTGAAAGTTTCAGCGCCAACGCCAGCGTGCCTATCCATGGACCAGCTAACCAGACCATCGTGAACGGCAGCGGGTACCACAGCAAAGTAAAGAGACCGAACGCAAAGGCGTGGGTTACTACAGTTGCTGCTGTCGCTGTTAGCACGAGGACACGTCTGGAGATTTTGGCCTCTGCCACGTAGTCGGAAAACTGCCACGAAAGCGCGTAGGACTGGATGAACACCATCGGCAGCCCACGAATCCACAGTGTTGCATTGTGGGTTAAGCCAAGATCCGGTGGTTCGAGCGGAAATGAATCCACAATCGCCACACAGGTTAACGATGGTAGCAGGGTAGCTACCATCACTGCCAGTGCGTGCCAATTTGTGGTTGAGGCGCAGTATTTCTGTGTAGACGTGAATCGCTCGACCGAATAGCTCCCATGCAACTCGACTTGGATCGACTCCCATTTCTTGGCCAGCGTGTGAATACTTGTGCCCATCCTAGTCTTCAGGGCAACCAGCTTCCGATGTCAAGAGAGCACAGGACGCGACGGGGGTATTTATGGACCTACCGATGACTATGAACAAGAAATTCATGTTTAATAACACTTTTAACTTTGATCAAAAGTTAATTCAAGGTAAGTTTTCTCTTGTTTTATCCTCTGGAGATAAGCTGGGCGACATTTCTGAAGGTAAAGCCGATGCCGACAAGAAGCGAAAAGCAAAGTGAATATATAGAATTTGCCACGGGTTCTCGTCGACAAACCAAACGTACCGAAGTGAGTCAGTCGCAAGCACAGCGTCAACAACATATACAGCATCAGTTTGCCTTGAATCAACGACATCTGATACTCCAACACAAAAGCGAGTTGATACAAAACTCGAATGCCGCAGTTGGGCTTCAGCATGGTAAATAATACTGCAAGTGACGCCACTTGCACGACACTGAAAACAAAACCAGGCGGGACCGTAGCGCCAACATTTTCTTTCGTGAAGCCCTTCATTTCCGATGTCGACGTGCTGGGAGCAGCAGACAGAGGACAGCGAAGAACAACTAAGCAAGTTGTCCTTGAGTCTGTTAACGTTGTATTTGCTCTTGAATACGGATTGCAACATGGTCCCGATACGCCCCGAGGTGACGAAAGATACGCGGGCTATTCCCGACATGGCAAACTTCTCACTCCTTATTTGTACATTTATATGCGGTGCTAATTCTACCTCAAAAACAAACACCAGAACGTGATAACAATGAAAACTATTTTAATCGCCGCCTTGCGTTCTGTGTTGGACGCTGGCGTCCATCGTTTCTCAGGTACGTCTCCGTTGATGAAGGCTGTGCTCGTGACTAGTGCGTCGAGGCTTTTGCAAGCCTGGAAGCGACTTCAAGTCAGCTACTATGGCGGCAAGTACTCAATCCACCGGCTCCTAGCTCTGGAGGCGTACTCTAAACCCACAACATCGCTGCGCGTGCTCATCGTCTGCATCGCGACTCCAATACCGATGGCGACAGTGGTAATACTGCAAGAGCTCATACCGCTTCAAGACCCGAGCAGTGGATGGCACGCGAACTACGGATTCTGGATACGTGCTACGGTAGTAACTTTCGTGGCAAACCACACCATCTTCGGCCAGGCCCCGTACTTCATCGACGGTGTCGCTATCTCAACGCGTCAGCTGGTTTTACTTTCCGCATCCATATCGACAGTCTTCATTGCGTGCGTGGTTGCCATCGTATCCCGCTTGATCTTCCCCGTCCCGTTCTTCATCTTGGTATTCGCTCCATTGCTTTATATTTGCCAGTTTACCTTACTTGGAATAATTCTGGGCCCGCGTATATTTCGTCATCTCGGGGCGCATCGGGACCAGGCGATGCAGTATCTGAAGTTTGCGTTCAGCCAACTCATACTCGTGTTCGTCTACCCTGCTTACGAGACACTGTTTCGAGCGGCACAAGGGACCCAGTACCAACTTCCTGCAATTCTCCTTCTTCCCGCCATAAAAATCACCATGAAGAATATTGTACTGCGGTGTGTGAAGCACCTGGAAGACATGACACCCGAAGCTGTGATCTTCACGGTCGATTTCTTCAACGCCGTCTACGTGGCCACGTGCATGCAGAGCGCGACCTCAGCTGGTGCTGTAGCAACGATCGTTGCTGTCGATTTAGGGCAAACGATGACCATGCTGTACGGCCTTCATCGACACACTGCAGCTATTTATTCGGAGCTTCGAGTGGCTACCAATCCAACTCTGGAAAATGGTATGCTATCTCTTCTCACTTCGTTGTGCAGAGAGCCCAGAACACTCGAAAGACAGTGTTCAAGTGGGAAAATCAACAAACATTCCTGCCTAAAGCACAAGTTATCAGCCGCAGACTTGACATTGCTGGCTCACCTGGACGAAGACAATCAAATAACGAGCTCTGCTATAGATAGTGCTGCCGGATCTCCAAGGAACCCCTCGACCCCGTCATCCTGGCGAAGAAGTGGGCTTTGTTGCACCCAAAGGCTTATTTATCCCGTGTCTTTAGATTCGACAGACTTGGCGCAGAAGGCAACTACTTTGCAGAAGGCACTGGAGAGCCTCTTCACCGTGGAATGCCTTGTTGTAGCCTCCTATTTGGAGGCTGTCGTCCCGTTTTTCTTTGCCAGCTACATGCTTGTGATGGTCCATCTCCCCAGCGCTCAGTATCACGCGGAAATGAAGGGCATCACGAAAGAAAATGTCGAGGCTACAGTCCTGCCTGTATATTTTTTCGGTGGTCTGCAAGTGGCGTCATTTGCAGTATTATTTGCCATGCTTAAGCGCAACTGCGGCATGCGAGCGCTGTATCACCTCGCGCTTGTGCTGGAGTCTCAGATGTCTTTGATTCAAGGCAAACTCATGCTGTGGATGTTGATGACGCTGTGCTTGCGACAGACTCACTTCGGTACGTTTGCTTTGTCAATAGTGTACGAAGCCCGTGGCAAATTATATATTCACGTTGCCCTTCACCTTCGTGTAGGCGTCGACTTTACCTTTAGAAATATCGCCAAGGTGATTTAGCCCGGCTTCTTTGTCCGTACGGAAACTACACAGAATAAAAAAATATAAAAAGCGGAGATTGAATAAGTATGTTCGCAGAAACCTCGTCGCCGAAATTGTACTTCAAGTACTGCTTCTGACCAGTTAAAAGCGTCCAAACGAGATACTCGTGTTTACGGACGCTTGGCGCTGCGTGTTGGTGGAAATGAAGAACGCGTTGGAGATCTTCATGCTGAAAATGATTATTCCCGACTTCTGATTATCTTTTCGCGGAGTACTTGACAGAAAATATTCTTTCCTCTGGAAAGTTTTAGCTCCTACGCCAGTATTCCTATCCGTGGACCGGCTAACCAAAGTATCGTGAACGGCAGCTGATACCATAGTAAAGTAATGAGACCGAATGCCATGACGTGGACAACTGCAGTTGCTGCTGTCGCGATCAACACGAGGACACGTCGGGAGGGTTTAACTCGGCCACGTACCCACCAGGAGAGCGCGTAGCAGACTAGGAACACTATCCCACGAATCCACAATGCTCGGCTGTGTGTTAAGCCGTGATCTGGCGATTCAAGCCCATCCTAGTCGTCAGGGCACCAAAGTCAAGAGAAGTATTTCTGGAATTGCCAGGTGGATACAGAAATTCATATTATGGTAATGCTCATCGAGCGCAGTCCGCAAGACGGCAGTTCGTTTTATTGTCTCTTAGGTAATCTATGCTAAAGGCAGATCTGGGGAGCTGACACAAGCGTCCAACTTGACATGTCATAGTCCATACTTCCTTTGTATTCGTGACACCATTTTCAGAAATATATTTCTTTTGTTTTCAGACAACCCATTCTGGGTTTTTATTCTCCGCTTCAACTTCGAGCCCAAAATACAGAAACCACACAGCTCAATTTACCCAAACTCGGGCAATCTTCCCGCATTCTACCCAAAATACACACCATCCTCTGCCACCCCAAAACAAAACTATCGGAGCTCCTCGTCACACATCCCTCCGTAACATGGCTTCACTACGAGCTGCTCCTCCTCCTCCTCCTGCTGCTCCTTCCTCCATGGCCGACGACTGCAGCACCAGCTACGAGCAGCTGTTCCGGTCGCTAGCACAGCACTCGCGGCTCTTCCCGCTGCGCAGCTCGGACGTGGCGCTGCTGCCGTCGCCCTCGGCCTTCTACCAGCAACTGCTGCGCAACATCCAGCACGCGGAGCGGCGCGTGTCCATCTCGTCGCTGTATCTGGGCACGGGCCAATTGGAGGAGGCTCTGGTCCAGGCTCTGGCCTCCAGACTACGAGAAAGACCGCAGCTCCAGGTGCAGATAGTGCTGGACTACTCGCGCGGCCAGCGTGGGGGGCTCACGGCCAGCTCCGTGACCATGTTGGCCCCTCTGCTCAAGCAGTTCCCGAACAACGTGGAGCTCTTCCTCTTCCGTGTGCCGCAGCTCTCGGGGCTCAAGGCCAAGCTGCCGCCGCCCTTCAACGAGACGCTGGGCGTCTCGCACGCTAAGGTTTACTTGGTGGACGACACCCTCGTGCTCAGCGGCGCCAACTTGAGTGAAGACTATTTTACCAATAGACAAGACAGATACGTGCAGCTGACGCAGTGCGGCGGGTTGGCGCAGTTCTACCACCAGTTCGTGGAGCTGGTCACGGGTTTTTCGTACAAGGTGAAGCTCGAGACGTTGACGGGGGAGAAGAACGACTATGAGTTGATTGAACCGGTGCTGGCACATGACTCGGACGAAACCAAGGCGGCGATGAGGAAGGATATGGAGAGCTTGGTAGATCCGAAGAAGCACCAGGAGAGCAAGGCGGACGAGCTTACCGACGCGTGGGCGTTCCCGACGCTGCAGTTCACCCCCATCTCGATGGACCATGATGAACGTGTGCTGAGCATGTTCGTGAAGAACCTTCCGCGTGGATCGCAGCTGCAGATTGCGTCGGGATACCTCAACTTCCCGCCGTTTTTGAGTGATCTACTGGAGAAATGTGGTGCTGGATTGGACGTGATCTCGGCGGCTCCGCGTGCCAATGGGTTCTACGACGCACGCGGTGTGAAGGGGGCGCTGCCCATGGCCTACTCGCTGATTGAGCAGGATTTATTCGAGCGCACGCTCGGTCGCGAGTTTCCGACGGTGTTGAGGGAGTTCAACCGCCCGGGCTGGACTTTTCACGGTAAGGGCATGTGGTGGAGGCCGCCCCCGCTGCCAGTGACCAACGGATACAAGGCGGAGCTCGGCCTTTCTCAGCTGACCGTTGTGGGGAGCTCCAACTTCGGCCAGCGATCGTACGGATGCGACCTCGAGTCGAACCTCGTGGTGTTCACGCGCAACCCTGATCTGCAGCGTCGACTGCAGGACGAGTACGAGGCGCTGACGAGAGACTCCGAGGTCGTGACCGAGCAGCTCTGGCGACGACCCGAGCGCATGCTGCACGGGCTCTTCAGCTGGAAGGACGGCCACTGGATCCGACCCGTGTCCAAGTTCATCGCCGCGTACCTCTAAGCATAGCATAGAGCTCTACAAATTTTCATTAGAATAGACCTAAGTTTCGACGTGCATATTGCTAGGATATGCTTCTCTAGAGCAAGCCGCCGACTGTGAGCTGCAAGAAAACGCCTGAGAGCAATGGTAGAGTCAAGTTGTCGTCCCACCCGCCGATGTCCAGCAGCTCGGCAGCAGCAGCACTCACTCCCGCTGCCAGGGTGATCGTTCCAGCCACCGCTCCAAACTCACCACTGTCCATCACGTCGAAGTAGAAGTCCCTCTCCACCACCAACGCTGTAAGTGTAGCGGCAGCAGTGACGCAGAAGCAGCCAATTGATCCCTCCAGCGACTTCTTGCCTCCGAGTCTCCCCACCAACGCCACCAACTTGTGTCGACCGTACAGCGTCCCGAAGAACGCAGCGGCAGGATCCCCCACCGACAGCTACAGTCAGCAAAACACCATTGTAAGACCGACCCGATAGTACCATCCTACTCTCAATACCAACCAACTCACGTGAAGGATGGCGAGTCTTGCGATCCGAGGGGGGAACAGAGCGAGCGAGAAGCCCGAGCCCAGTAAGAAGTAGTACGCTCCGGGCAGCGCCGCCCGGGACACCTCGTACTGCCGCATGATCGAGCGAAAACACTTGATGTACAGCGCATTCACCGCCTCACTGCGCCCCCTCAACTCGTGCAGCCCGTAGAACAGCACTGCGAAGACGAGCAGCACCGTGGCGCCCGCCAGTCGCCCGAAGAAGCGCGAGGCCGCGTAGATCATGGCCCCCGTCCCCACATGCTGCAGCTTGCGCTGCACGTGGAGATCTCCGCGCTGCTTAACGCCGTTCTGCGCAGCATCCAGCGGCCGAGCGGACACGAGGTACTGGAACACGATGATCGCCGCCACGCACGCGGCGCAGGCACCGAGCGACACCCCGCGCTCCCCATCGCTGGAAGACATCGAGACCGAGCCGTTATCAACGGATTTGACAGGGGTTAAACGTACACTTAGGCCCTCCTATCGAACCGGCACTACGCTACGCGGCGCTGCCTAATGCACACGACGTGTCGTCAATTTCCAGCGTTGTACAGTATCCAGCGTGCACAACAGCAACAGTGAAGCTATCGTCGCTGAGGTATCATCACTCGACAGGACGGGAGTATCCACGGGGGGTGGAGTGGATTCTCACACGTCACAGATCTAGGTTCTTATTCCTGCGACGTGTGAGCAGGTTATTCTCGTCGCGGCGTAGCATTCATCCTTCCAGCCGCTGGAAGTTTCGTGGGCTTGAAGGTTTGCTGCGCCCAAATTTACGCGTTCCCTGCGAGAGACTGGTGGGTGGGGGTCGTCCCGATCAGACGGCCCAATCCACGGCGCCGCGCGTCCTGAGGGAGGTCTCCACTATCCATCTCCGGCCTGAGTTGCGCGTGCGTGCGTGCGTGGCGCAGCATGAGTTGCCAAGTAGCGGACTACCGCCTAGACGCCGATAGCAGCAGTCCCGACAAGCAGGCAGCTAGTAGTAGTATGATTTACCCGGCGGTGAGACCCGCAGCCACCACTTCGGAACTTGACATGGGCAGCGACAAGGCCGAGACTCTGAGTGGGAACCGCGACCCGGAGCTGCAGACGCTGGCGGCCGACGACTTTGAGGTCATCCGCGTGCTCGGCGTCGGCACGTACGGCGTCGTCAAGCTGGCCAAGCACAAGCCCTCGGGCACCAGCGTCGCGCTCAAGGTGCTGTCCAAGGAGCACGTGGTCACGACGCGCCAGGAGAAGCACATCTTGAGGGAACGCGCCGTGCACCTGCAGCTGCAGCACCCGCTGGTGGCCAAGCTGCACGGCACGTTCCAGGACGACGACTGTCTGTACTTGGTGCTCGAGTATCTGCCCGGTGGTGAGCTCTGGAGCCTCGTGTACGCGCACAGTGACGAGCAGGATGAAGAGGTCAAGAGCACGACGCAGTTGAAGGTGCAGGGGTCGATGAAGGACGACAGCGACGAGCTCCGCCCCGCCACGCCAGTTAGAGCAGCAACGTCGACGATGTCCGAGTCGCTGGCGTCTATTCACACCCGAACACTGGATGCTGGAGGCCTGAGTGTTCTACGCAGTGAGTTTGGAGGACTGAAGGAGGAGTACACTGTGTTCTACCTGGGCTGCATCCTCAGTGCACTCGAGTACCTGCACGACCAGGGGCTGCTCTACCGTGACCTGAAGCTGGAGAACCTCGTGCTGGACAAAGATGGATATCTCAAGATCCTAGACTTTGGGTTTGCCAAGCCAGACGCGCAGCGAGCTGATGATACCGATGACAGCAGCGAGCAGACCCAGAACGCTCGGAATCTTACACTATGTGGGAGTATGGACTACATGGCGCCGGAGGTACTTCTACGCCAGTCGCACGACCACCGCGTGGATATCTGGTCGTTCGGTGTCATTATGTACGAGATCCTGCTGGGCAAGACGCCATTCTACCACGAAAACCCGCGCGAACTCGGACGTAGAATCACTAACGAGAACGTCGAGTTCCCGAACGAGTTCGAGGAGGAATGTCCGCTGGCCTGCGACCTCATCACTCAACTTCTAGTGAAGAATCCGGACGAACGGCTATCGTCGATGCAGAAGATCAAGTCGCACAGGTTTTTCTCGCGGATGTTTTCGAGTCCCGAGGACTGGCAACGATTGCAACGTCGGGAGTATGACGCTCCGTTCGTTCCTGAGCTCAGCGGCCCATTCGACACTTCATTCTTCCAGACCATTGATGATGACTACCAGGAGGAGCTGGAGGCGGATGTGGAGCCCTACTTCGAAGACGGCTCCAATATCTTCCGAGACTTCTAGCCGGCCAACGTCTTCTTCCTCTCTGTCTTTCACGTGTACAACTGACGATCCAGCTACGACACCAGCTCAGCAGTCGCCGACACTCCACGAATTCTTCGTATCCCCATTAATTTATCTGGTTAGCACACCAGCAAGCGATAGATAGATCATTTCAACAGATAAAAACAACAAATCATTCTCGTTAGCTAGTAATGCTTCTTGCTCACACGGATGGTTATACTGAATCGCAATAAATATACTACTTGACTCTCTCTAACGCTACTACTCGCGCTGTGGCGATTGACAAAATCTCTGCACTATGCAGTCTGGGTCTTTAGTACCCGAAGTCCGAGTCGGCGTCGCTGCCGTAGTCTAGCTCCTCCTCCTGCTCTTGAACGCGCACGAAGAGACTGGTGTCGAAGGGGCCGTCCAGTCTTGGAACAAACGGAGGCTCCACCTGCCGCGCCTCGAGTTGCTGCCAGCCCTGCGTCGACGGGAAGTAGCTGCGGAAGAAGGTCGTCTTCCGCACCTCAGCAAACGACGCGAGTCGCAGCGCTGGGTCCTTCTCCAGTAACTTACGGATGAGGGAACAAACATTGGCGTGTCCTTGCTCATAGCCGTCCGGGAACTCCACAGGCGCCGAAATGATGCGACGGCCTTGTTCCCGGTTGTTCGCGTGGTAGAATGGCGTCGTACCGAACAACATCTCGTACAGTAGAATGCCAAAAGCCCATAGATCCACGCGCTGGTCGTACGGCTTGTGCTGCAGAATCTCAGGCGCCATATACTCCGCGCTGCCACACATCGTCGAGCTGCGTTCAGACGTCCGCGTCGCGTTGGGCTTGGACAACCCAAAGTCAATGAGCTTCGGGTATCCGTCCGCGTCAAACACGAGGTTTTCCAGCTTCAAGTCCCGATACAACACACCTTTTCCATGCAAATACTCAAGGGCGGACACGATACAAGCCGCGTAAAACGCCACGTATTTTTCGTGCAGTCCTCCGTGCGAGCTCCGCAGCTTCTGCTTGAACAGGAAGTTCTCCAGCGTCAAGCTGTTGCGACCCATGGCCAAGCTGCCTCCTCTCCTGTGTCTGCACTGCTCCTCGTCCGACTCGGACCTGGTGGTGACTGCATCCGACGCCTCGGGTTCCTCCTCCACCTGTCTGCTTGACCTCCTGCCCTCCTCTTCTCCCTCCGAGTCTTCGCAGTCCTCACTCTCCTCCAAGTGGCCGTCGTCGTGTGTGTACACCAAGCTGTAGATCTCCCCACCAGGACAAAACTCCAGCACGAAGTACAGCGCCTCGTTGTCCTGGAACGTGGCATAGAGCTTGGCCACGAACGGATGCGCCAGCCCCAAGTGCACGCTCTGCTCCCGTATGATGTTCTTCTCCTGCTGCAGCTCATGCACCAAGCGCCTCTGCAGCGTCTTGACGGCCACCGTGGCGCCCGTGTCCAGGTGCCGCGCCAGTTGCACCGTGCCGAAGGTGCCTCGCCCCAGGACGTCCAGCAGCTCGAACTCGCCGATGTCCGTGGCGTGCTCGAGCTCGGACACAAAAGAAGGCCTGGCCATGGACGACCG
>JAIKVE010000795.1:0-16114 GCA_024679115.1 Phytophthora pistaciae | reverse complement strand
TCACTCGCGGAGGCAAGCGGTACTGGAAGGTCGAGAACGATGACCGCGAGGAAGTTGACACACTAGGCGTGGAAGGATTAGCAATGGCGATCAACTACTCCTTCCAGATGGGCCACAACATCGTGCCAAGCTAAGGTGACGCGGTCGCTGGTGCGACGGATTGAATGATTGATGATATACATATTACTTAGGTATAGAACAAATTAGAAACAGAAAAACGATAAAATCCCCCCAAAATACCAGAAAAACCTTGCATGTAAACCTTGCTTTCACTTTCGTTTGTTGGTAGCATACAATATCACCCTCATGCATACAATTAATCGGCCTGCATTTAAAATAGCCGCTAACTAATAAAAAGCAGTCGTTTTGGCACGTAATGAAAAGTAGACGCCAGATGCATAAAAATAATCCGCCCCCAACTGCCACAAACTGTGCGTGGAATCATCGATGGCTACTGCAGCCTTCATCAATTCACGTAGAAGTAATTAACAGCAGCCACGATGGGCTACGAGACGCACACCATGACCTCCTCGTGCTTGACTTTGCTCGTCTGGTGTACGAATTGGGTTGTGCAGACGTCCTTGTTGGTGAGAAGTCGCGCCTACTATCGCTGCGATCGGCGCTTTCGAGCACTAGTGGCGCATCTGCGTCATCGATGGACCTGGTGCTGACGGCCGCCTTCGCGTGTTTCGCACTCTTCCAAGCGGCTTGTCCTCCATGATTCCGACGACTGGAGGCTGGTCTATTGGCGACTACGTGGCCGACTTCTCAAGTGATAAGGAGACGTTGTACGTGGATCTGTTCGGCTTCAACGAGGACGTCGGGGCTGCAGGTGACGACGTTGGAGTACATGTAGCAACTCGTCGCGTCAGTGTTGCGATGACCTTGGAACAAGCGTTTAGTTGTCGTAATGCTACTGGGAACGGTCAGACAAGCGATGTCGCCTTGTCTGTCCACGGAACGGTGAGTAGGTCCACGTACAGGTCTTCGCGTGGGTCAAGAAGACGGGAGGAAGATGAATTGAGACTGTCGGCGATGCCAAGTTCTCGCCGAGCGAGACTTTGGGACGAAATGGAGTGGACTCCAGTGGTCGAAGTACAGGCCTGCTACGTCACTGACGTGCATTAGTAAAAAGGAACAACAACACTTTGCATAGCTTTATTTTGCGGTACATGTAACCTTAACGGTACAGTGTCCAGATCACCTCATTAGAGTTCCGACAGTACGTTATCTACTTTTCGCACGTGTCCAGATAAGAACGAATACATGGACCTGCATCTTGTAGCGTATGGTATGATATGGCGAGCAGTGGCTTGAAGCGGTAATCCTTCCGTGGATATATTTCATTTGACTAAGAGTTTACGATTGGCGTCTGCCATTTGGCGTGTATTCCTGCCACCTCATACCACGCCATCTGCCCCACTCTAAGTATCCTTAGTCGCTAAGAGCCGTTCTATCCCGATCCGAAGCTGACCGAAGCCATTCTCAAGTGGCCAGGGAGGATACACACCCTTGTCGCTGTGCAGCACTCCCCCAGTAGCCCAAGACGGAAGTATCCTCGCCTTGTAGGAATGGACTAATTGTCAACTGGCATACGTTGTGGCTGGAGAAGAAGAAGAAGGTAATTCGGTGCCTCACTCTGTTGAAACTGAGATTTATCGTGGACCGTATCTGACGGAAGTGGCATCGCGCTTTGTTTTTTTTGCGTCATGGTGTAGGCGTGAAGTTGTCAAGGCATCAAGATCGACAGCTAAGACGGTGGTGCATTTCCCATTGCTTGACAAGATGCTGTCTCAGCAGCATTGTCAAATAAATTACATGAAGTAATGAGGATGGCGAGTAGTCTACTAATGCTCACATGGTGGTGCGTGTGCGGTGAAGCCTGTTTCTAGTGTTGCTTGGCTTCGGTTGCGCGCTGCTCTGGTGATATCATTCGTCTCCGTTACGGGCTACATTCGCGTTGAGCTGAACGGTCGCTGGAAGCTTTGGATTGGAGTCCAAGTCGCTCAAAGCTAAGCTGCTGTAGACGCAGAAGCGGCAACACGTTGAGACAAGCGCGAGAACAAGCGCAGTCGGATACATGTTGAAGGCACGAGCGCAACTCAAGGATCAGCTCGCACATGATCCGATAGCTTCGTCGGAAAGTGGCTGCAACTGGAAAACTGCTACACGGACGCGTCTAGTTATTCGAGAGATTCGAGCAGGGCCACGAAAATGACCAGTTGGATATCTACCAGTTACTGGGTTCGTTCGTGTCAATTCAAGCTCTCCTCGGCAGTCGCTGTGGCGCCATCAACCGTTTCCGCGGTTCATGCCGATGATTTCGTACATCCAGATGCAGTGGTTTGGATTGGATACAAATGTTTGAATCTGAAGTGGAGCTTGCAACACGAAGACTGTTGTTAACCACAGAGCACTTCAAGGCGACGCGTGTATATCTTCGTCAGTCCATCGCAACGCTGATAGGCGGCTCCTTTTTTTACCGGGATTCGATTTCACGTCGGTGGCGGGCGGGCGATATTCACTGCAGCATCGTTTGTTCTGCATGGTTGGTTGGCTGGTTGAGAAGAGGCACGGCAACGGACCCGCAGGCTTTTCTTAAGTGAAGTGTGCAGCTGATCGTGTGCAACCGGCAAGAAGGAAAAGCTGTCTCGCGTTCTCTAGTATAGATCGCTGTCTTGACTCGAATCTTCTACACTGTTGAAGCTTCGACCTCATCGATGGATATGGTGCTTGACGGCCATCAACACGTGTTCCCCGCGTGCTTCCCGCTATTTGCCGACGCTGCTGGTCCATTGGACATTTCGTGACCGAGTTATCATTGATATGGAGACTCAGCACGTGGACCTACATACATATATTTACCTTTGCTGAGACGATCGGAACTGAACCTGATGTTGCCGAGGTACCATCAAGTCGCGTCAACGTCTCGACGACGCTGGAACCAGTATCTGCACCCCGAGATGAGGTAGGGATTGCTTAGTCTATCCACGGAACGGTGAGCAGCTCCTCGTACAGGTCCACGAGGACCACAACATGCCCAGAGACTCGCAAGATCTCGCCGCGCGGTGTTTTAGAGCGAAATAAAGTTAATTTTCCTTTCGAAGTACGAGCATGCTACGCCGTTGCCGAGCAAACAATCTCGCTTCTTCTCTTTTACATCCTAGCGTGAGTAGCTGCTGCACTATTCGTTATTACACAGCGTTTGTGCAGTCACCTGAACTAAAACAGTCATTTTAAAACGGTACAGGGCCCGCGTCAGCTCGACAAATCACATTTTTCATTGATACTAGTTTAAATTTGCTGGGCCTTGCATCAAGTAGGCTTCCTACCTAAATGAGGAAAAAAAAAAAACTGTCGGCAGCAACCACGGTCCATGGCATGGTTATGTCGAGCAGCTTGGCTTGAAGCCGTAATCCTTCTGTGGCATATTTCATGTGACTAAGAGTTTACCATTGGTGTCTGCCATTTGGCGCGTATTCCTTCCATCTTATACCACGCCAGGTGTTCTAGCATAAGTAGTCGTGGTCGCTGGGATCAGTTCTATCCCGAGCGAAGTCGCCCGAAGCCGGATGCAAACGACCAGTCTTGGCTTTACTTTGGTTTTTACAAGAGAGATGCGCCCGACCCCGACAGTGAAGCCCTTGTATACCCAAGTCGGTCGCCGCAACAGTATTGCTTGACGTCATTTGCTCTGGTGTTGTGCCGATGCAGCAGATCTCATGTACGTTGTGCGTATCCCTGTTCGAGCAAGAAACAAGTCGGACTCGCTGACAAAACCTGACGCAACCGGTTTCACTCGTGTCGTGTGCAGGTGTGGAGCTGTCAAGGGGTAAGATAGCTCTATTTCGAAAGCTGAGACCGTGGTGTACTGTTGTGTGTGTATTTGACCATGTTTGGCTTTGGTGCTTTTAGATTGCTGGCCGAACGTGACATCGTTTAAATTGGGCCTACCTCAAACCGTAGCCGGACGATGAAATGCAGTCCAGCAAGTGATCTATACCGGCCGTCTGTCTGCACAGAGGCGCAGCTTGTCTGCTTTGCCTGCAGAAGCGACAACACTGCGCGACAGGGGAGGGCGATCGCAGTCGAAGTAGAAGGTGCGAACTCGCTACCATCTACTTTGGTGTGAGTTGGTAAAAGTCCTAACATCAAGTGCGATGCGCTCGGCGCACCCGACAAAAAAGCCTCGTGGTCTAACCCTAGGCTACAAGCTTCTCTGAAGTGCGCCTGATGATCACAGCAGCTCCATCTCCGGTCAGCCTGATCGGAGATGGAGCTGCTGTTGTTGTGAAAGCGCTAGTGGAAAAAGTCCGTGCGCGCGTGGGCTTTGAATGGGCGAATTCTTTCGTCAGAAACGACGGCAACGTTCGTGCGTGGAGAATGTTCAAGGTGAGCCCGGCAGAAAGTGGTACAGTGCATACTTTATTTAGTTTTGGATATTCGAGCCTGACTAGGATAATTGATGATTGGAGTTTGGTCTACGTCACTCCGGCAACGGTATTTGTTCTAGTCTGTAGAGCTTCGCTCGGCAGTCGCTGTTGTGGTCTGTCTATTCCCATGCAATACTCTACTGGCAGCGCGATCTGAAAGTGCCAACACTAGAAAATGAGTTGATCCAGAAGACTGCTCGTAGCCACAACGCACTACAAGAGAACGACTGCCATATCTGTAAGTTCGTCGTAACGCAGGCAGTCAGCTCAGAGGTGAAGGTTCCAGCCCTGCTTTTTTTGTCTTTCATTTTTCTTAAAATATTTTTTTGGGTGCTGGATTGGATGGCAGGTGATGCCGTTTGAAGCTTCACCAACGCAAGCTGCTTGTATCTTGCCAGTCTTCCTGCAGCAGCTTGGTTGAGTCGAGAAGAGTCCGCAGACGTAGCCACACGCCTTTCTCGAGAGTTAAGCATGCAACTGATCGCGTGTTCCAGCTAACAGTCTCGACTGTGGTAAAGGATTCTGCGGTAGTAGCTCCCGCATCCAGTGTAAGTATACAGATTGAAGACGCTAGTTTCGATGACCCATGAAGATCGTGTTACAGTCTCGGATCGCCCAAAAGCCTGCCGAAGTGCTCTTGTTTTTTTCGAATGAAGTTATCATTCCTTACATAAGTGCTGGTTGCTTAGCCGGACAATGCCGCGCTGGCGAAACTGAGTTATCTGCCTGTCCACTTTCTACAAATCCATGGGGCACGTGATAGCGCTCGTTATGACGGTATTCGCGACGAAGGTGGACCATTTTTCAGCTGCTGGTGCGAGGTAAGTTCGGCCACAAGGTTGTTGTTGGTACATGTATTGCAGTAAAAGTGCCGTGGGTGAAGCCTACATATGCAGTAGGGCTTACTTAATCAAGAGGGACAAAAGAATACAATACAGGTCGAAATGCAAATATCCACTTTCTACTGTATTCTATCCATTTTTGCCAAGATTTGAAGCACCTACTTTCACGCAAGAACATTGGCTCTGTAAACATGAACTTTAGCGGAGGGAACAAAATTGTCACCAGCTGGCCAATCACGACTCTCCCCGCTGCCAGCTGTCCAAGATACGACAAACGTCCTGACAAGAGGGACACCAGTCCAGACAGATCCCCGGCCTCCCTACAGACCGGCAAGCAAAGCACTCACCATACTACGCCAGCTTGTATCCAACCCCCGCAGCTCCGCAGCTTCACAGCGCAAGTGTCCAGCCCAGCCACCCCGGGCCAGCCACGAGTCGTCTGGAGGAAGGGCCGCGTCTCCTTCTGGAGCGTCCACTCGAGGACTCGACAGGACGCAGCAGCACTGGGTTGGCTACCAACTCTCCAGCGCTCTTCATGGCGCGCATCGTGTCGTGCCGCTTCCTGCGCCTGAGCTGCAGCGAAGAGGACCACCCGCTTTTCCGCCGGGAGTACGCCAGGTGAACAACAGCAGCAGCAGCAACCGGAGAGGCGGCAGCGCTGAAGCGCTTAGTCTGTATTCTGCTTTGAAGGTTGCGAGCTGATGTGTATCATTTGCTGTGATGTATCCTACCTCCCGGCATCCACAGGAGTAACCGTGAGCGAGGCGTTAAGGTGAGTCTGTCAGTGCTAGCTAAGCCGGCAACGTCAATGACACCACATCGAGGCTCCGGTAGTGCTTTTATCCCCGCGTGCCACAACCTACTCACGTACTGCTGCTGCGTGTCTTCGTGTCTGTCCTACTCAACCCCGACTGCTGTATCGACATCTCCCGTACCATGACATGCCATGCGGCGTATCATCCGGTACTGTAGCTGTTGCGGTGCTTCCCGCACTGCTGTCCGGAGCACGCCAGACGCAGCTACTGCGGCTGCTCCGTGCACGTGCTCGTCACTATCTCATCCAGCGTAAGCGCCGCAGAGCTGGACGATCTGATCGTGTGTGCACGCTTCGAGCCTTCGCGTGTGGCGCCACGGTGGCCCGCTGGACTGGAACATCTTGCAGGACTAGTTCGCAGAGATGGTGGCAGCTCAGCGGCAGATTTCGGCCACGGTCATGACGAGATTGGTGACGATAGCAGGCTGGAGGACGAACGCAGGCTGCGAGCCGGTGAGAGCGTGGTGCTGCCGGCGAGTCTGTTCTCGTCGAGTGGGCGGCGTAGCAGCATGGAGTCCGTCTGGATACGCGCGGACAGGGAGAGCGACGCGAAGCAGCGGACAGTTCCAGAGGTACGAGAGTTCGTGGTAGCTGAGTAGATTGAGTCGTAGATTGCCTGGTCGGCAGTAGTGGATGCTGGGACGACGCTAATACTGGGCTCCGTGTTGATTTGGTCTGGCTTGTTGCACAGAACTCGGTGCTCTACGTGGTGAACAACTGCAGGTTCCCGAAATGGTACTACAACTACGACAGCAGCGTCACGCGCACGCAGCGCGATATGACCCACCACTTCGTCGCCTACGCATTTCAGCTGACCGGGGAAGTACCTACGCTACAGCAGCATCAGGAACCTCGAGACCAACTCGAACAGCAGCAGCAACAGCAGCAAGAGCTAACGATAAGTCGACAAGCAGTGGTGCTGGCGAGCGTCGCGTCGCGTCACCCAGCTTCCTGCTGATATCGTTTCGGCGATCCGGCTCCGCGATCGTTGCAGGCAATGCAGCGGCGGCTTTGACGGCAACAGATAGTCCCCGAGATAACGTCAGAGCTTTGTCTAACTCGAAGCCAAGTCCTGAGGCGTACATCTTAGGTCGTCGTGGCACTCTACCAACTCATGGTGGCGTTCGTGGACAGCCCAACAAACATCGACACCGCCTTGCTGAAGTGGAAACGCAACGGAAAGGCAACCCACCAGATTCTCTACAAACAGGAGACTGCTCAAGACAAAAGTCAAGTGTCCAAGTACCCGGTGCTGATTACAATCATCCGGGTGCGGACACGTTCTGGCAACATCAACTTGACGCCGACTTCAGCGACAAGGCCCAGCAGCTTGTGATATTGTGGCGGTTCCTCCAGCATTTGACACTGCACGATCTTCACATCGGAGAACGCCTGGCTGACATGGATCTGGAAGCGTACGTGGAACAGGTTCGGGGCGCCATGGCAGCACCCGGTGGGCAGCTCGAGGACGTCATGCACCACTTCCTACGCGACTTTTTCGGTGGATCTGCCCATGTTGATCCCGCTCGCTTATCATCAGCAGACCGACCTGGTAAGCAATCCCTTTCGGATCGAGACGACAACGTTATTCGCGTGGTCACCCATTGTTTCCTGCGCGTGCTGTCATCTCGCACGGTTCAACGTCGTCTTCACTCGGCATGGACTGTGCAAGATGATGTACCGACCAAAGAGCAGCTCCATGAACGATTCGTCAGCATGGTGTCAAGTCTGTACGATGCCTTTGAGAACGACCTGTGCAAAATCGCAGAGGATAGTGGATTGAAATTAGCGGAGAACGGAAGCAAATGCTTGCCGATGCTCGTTGACGACGTGCTCTCGATTGTATACGGCCGAACGCGCTTCAAGGAGTTGCGGCCATCGATGTCGACTCTACTCATGGGTCTGCCAACTACAAGCTCGGTAGCGGATACATTGAACCGCGCTTTCCAAGCGTTTACGGCCCAGGTTCGCGAAGCTATGATCTTGTCGGCTGCTAAGAATCAAGAAACCTCCCAAGGATCACGAGGCACCGGAGACCACGAACCAAGACCTACCACGCAGTGCGCATGCAATCGTCGATGGCTACTGCAGCCTTCATCAATTCACGTAGAAGTAATTAACAGCACTCCCGATGGGCTACGGGACGCACACCATGACCTCCTCGTGCTTGACTTTGCTCGTCTAGTGTACGAATTCGGTTGTGCAGACGTCCTTGTTGGTGAGAAGTCGCGCCTACTATCGCTGCGATCGGCGCTTTCGAGCACTAGTGGCGCATCTGCGTCATCGATGGACCTGGTGCTGACGGCCGCCTTCGCGTGTTTCGCACTCTTCCAAGCGGCTTGTCCTCCATGATTCCGACGACTGGAGGCTGGTCTATTGGCGACTACGTGGCCGACTTCTCAAGCGATAAGGAGACGTTGTACGTGGATCTGTTCGGCTTCAACGAGGACATCGAGGCTGCAGGAGATGCCATTGGAGGACATGTAACAACTCGTCGCGTCAGTGTTGCGATGACCTTGGAACAAGCGTTTAGTTGTCGTAATGCTACTGGGAACGGTCAGACAAGCGATGTCGCCTTGTCTGTCCATGGAACGGTGAGTAGGTCCACGTACAGGTCTTCGCGAGGATCAAGAAGACGGGAGGAAGATGAATCACGACTATCGATGATACCAAGTTCTCGCCGAGCAAGTATCTGGGCCGAAATGGAGTGGGTTCCAGTGGTCGAAGTGCAGGCCTGCTACGCCTCCGACGCGTATAAGCGTTCACGACAGTCTGCATAGCTGCGGAATTAAGCTTTCTGAGGCTGAGAACATGTTACATGTACATGTAACCTTAACGGTGCAGTCTCCAATTCACCTCATTAGAGTTTCAACAACACGTTATCTACTTTACTACAGTAGCATGTATTTGCGGGTCTTCGCGTCCAGGAACAAAATAAAGTGAAGTTCCTATTATAGTGATCACTGATCAGATAGCGCTGTCTGATGGCTTCTTATCCAGCCAACACCGGACTTGCGGATCACGTGGCCTATGTTGTAGATGTGTGGATACTTGCCGACCAATTGGCTTGAAGCTGTAATCCTTCTGTGACATATTTCATCTGTCTAAGAGTTTACCATTGGCTATTGCCATTTGGCGTGTATTCCTACCACCTCATTCCACGCCGTCTAAATTACCTTAGTTGCTACGAGCCGTTCTATACCGATCCGACGCTGACGAACTGGATTACTTTGACTTTTACAAAGAGATGTACGACCTCGTCGCCGCCGAAGCGCGAACTTTCGAAGTCGGCGCTCGCAATGGTGGGTTTATCCTCTCCTGTGTGAATATGCGCGTACTTTACTATACTAAAGTATTCCGAAACTGTCGCACTATATCTGACGGAATCGGTATCGCTCCTTGCTCTTTGTGTCGGGTTGTAGGAGTGAAGTTGTCAAACCGTCAAGACTACGCTTTTTGGAAGCTGAGACAGTGGTGTGCTGCTGTGCACTTGCCAATGATTCGGAGTGAGACACACTATTAAGTGATGGGGATGGCGAGTACTCTACTAATGCTCACATGGTGATGCGTGTGCGACGTGTCGCGGTGCACATGAAGCTGTTCCTGGTGTTGCTCGGCTTCCGTCGAGAGCTGCTCAAGTGGTAACTTTCGTATCTTGTCGTTCTGGATAGCTACAGTCGCGTTGAGCCTGACCATCGAAGGAAGCTGCCGTCCAAGGCGTTCAAAGCTTGGTTACTGTAGCCGCAAATGCGGCAGCACATCGGGACAGGCGCGAGGACGAGTGCAGTCGGAGTACACGCTGAAGGCACGAGCACATTGCGACCCGTTTGCTGTTGAAACTTAAGACTTGTCGTCTAACTCAAAGCTCTGCGCGTACGAGAGGGATAATACCCTGGTGCGGGAAGTGAAGCGACCGGAGCAATGGATATGTGTATTTCCGGAGTCCGGAAGGCAACAGCTCAAACCCCGACATGATCACCGAGGTCGGCCGACAATGCTTCACCAAAAACCTGTCGGTCTTCGAGCAGAACGGTCGAGCGTCAGTCTCACCCACGGCTGCTATGGGTTCATTGTGGTATCGGCGACGACGGGCAAACTACGCAAGGAATTTACCATCCCAAGCCTCGGCCGCCGCAACGACTGTGAGTAAGTGGGGTTCGTCTGCCCATGAGTCATCGGCCTTGGCAGCCATCGTGCAGAGGCACGAGATGCAGACTTGGCGCGGGTCAAATGCTCTCGTCGACCAGGACCTAGCTTAAGTGCAGTGGACGAGCACCCTTGTCGCGCTCCGAGTCTACGTGGGCGGCAAGTTTTTAACCCTCGCACCGTCCTATTAGGGTAGCCGTTCGGCACCTATGAACCCCAGTTTCCCTATGCCTGTAGGATGTATGGAGATCTGATGATAGTTTCGCTGAAAAGCGACGAGCTACGTCCTCGTTCCAAGCCCCGCTCTGCATCTACAAGATACAAAATTCGTTGTCCTCGTTCCAAGCGGGGGGGGATATCTACAAGATACAAAATTCGTTGTCCTCGTTCCAAGCCCCGCTCTGCATCTACAAGATACAAAATTCGTTGTCCTCGTTCCAAGCCCCGCTCTGCAGTCGCTGTTGCGCAACCAAGCAATACTGTTGTTCGTGTGTGTTATCGGAAGCATGCAGGTGGAGTTGTGCGACCGCAAATAATTTGAAATCTGAATTGGAGTTCGCAACAGGAAGAATGTAGTCAACAACAGAGCCACTACAAAGCGACGCATGTATATCTTCGGCAGTCGATCGCAATGCTCACAGTCGGCTCAACAGTGGTGGTGTCAGCTCTCCTCTTTTTTTTGATTTGGTGTTTATGATTCGTTGGTGCTTCCATTAGTGTAGGAGTAAATGCTAGCCACCCATGCTGTATCTCGCCGGTTTGTTTGTTCTGCATACCGAACAACTGTAACCTGGTTGAGCAGAGTCACCACAGAGGGAGCGACAACTTTTTTAAAAATTTAAGGCTGCTGCGGATTATTGGTACAAACAAGGTGGTAAATGCCGTTCCGACATGTACTATAGATTGGAGGTACCAGTCTTCATACACTGTAGAAAGCTTTGAAATGGCGCTTGCTGCGATGGTAGGGCTCCTTGAAAAAAAAAAAGTGTTTAGTGTCGGAAACTTGGGTTCGAGATAAACAGCCTCGCAAATCCCACCAGGTCGGCGGCACCGCTGCGAATGGCGCCTTCAGCAACGTCGCGCGTGTAGCTACTGTTGGCGATTACCGTTCCTTTGAACGCCTTCTTGGCGTCAAAGGCGGACAGCAAGCGGCCTTGCGACATAAATCCAAACCCGAATCCGTCCAGCATGACCAAGTACGCCAAGCCGTGTTCCGACAAGCGCTCGAACGCGTATGTGAACATCTCCGCGTTGTCGGAGCTGCCCATGCCTCCGTACTGACCGTTCGGGGACAGTCTCACACCAATTCGATCAGCCGGGGTACACGGTCTTGAGAGCTTCGACGACTTCACCGAGGAAGCGGTAGCGGTTCTCGAACGAGCCGCCGTACTTGCCCGTCCGGTGGTTTGTACATGATTGGAGGAACAGGTCCGGCAGGTAGCCGTTGGCGCCGTGCACTTCCCCACCGTCAAAACCGACAGCCTTGGCCCGTTCAGCGCATTGGCGATACATGTCGACGACCTCTGGGATCTCTTCGATGTGCAGCGCGCGGGCCTTCTCGAACGCGGCGTGCTCACCGTTGGCATTGTGCGTTATGCCCCTCTCCCATTGAGTGGCCGAGGCCGACACGACGTCGTTGGTGGAGTGGAAGGACGGATGCGACTGCCGGCCCATGTGCCACAGCTGCAGGAAGATCTTGCCGTACTTGGCGTGCACGCGCTCCACGACCTTGCGCCAACCGTCCTGTTGCTCGTCCGTGTAGAGCGCTGGGGCGCCGTACCAGCCAAATGCTTGCTCCGAGACCGCGCAGCCCTCCGTGACAATCAAGCCCGCACTTGTCCGCTGCTCGTAGTAGACGGCGTTGCGCTCCAGTGGCACGTGAGTGACGGGGTCAGCTCGCGCGCGGGTGGTGGGGCCGTACACGACGCGGTTCTTGAGCTCGAGACCCTTGACCAGCTGCAGCGGCGTGAAGAGCTTGTAGTCGGCGGTGGAACTCGACATCGGGGCAGGTTCTTGGGGTCTTGGTCAGCTCGAGACGGTAAAGTGAAGAGTGAATGGAGGCTTACATGCTTATGTTGATGGCAACGAGCTTGCACATCCCAGCTGGCCTCCTGGATACGTTGAAGTGCTCGACAGGAAGGCCCATGATTGGCTGGTTTGGCTTACACGCTATCAGGAACGTTTACAAATGACCTGCGTGTCGGTGCGACCAGCGCAATGGATTCGACAAACCATCGATGGCTGGAAAAGTACCCTAACAGCAGTCGTTGTTACATGTATTTGAGAGAGCGGTAGAATCTCACAGACAGAACAGATGAACCCCACAACATATCAGAGCGCTTGTCTTAATCCGAATCCTAATCGAGTTTTGCAAAAGGGATTTGTTTCGGATTCGGGTTTTGGGTCGACCATTTCGCAGCTACAGTGTATATTCCTAATTGTAAGGATCGAGACGTGACGAGCACGTCGTCGGCCTGCCTCGTTCAAGTGCAAGGCTAGGGCGTAAGCATTAGCATTGCTTAGCCACCTTCACTCATGACAAGCAAGGAAACATGCACTGTGGTGCATTGCCTCTGTCAACTACATTGACATTTGTATGACGCACGTCAATCCACTTCAACTTGAAGTGAGTTGACCAATCAGAATCATTTATATTAGCACCGCTTGGGCACTGCCCAGACGGCCGGCCACAGAGCCTTAACGAAATACACTCACTTTCAAATTTGCATCCAACCTCCTCAACGCTTTCGGCATCGCGGTCAACACTTCCTTGCGGCCTCTGCGTCTCCTGTTGCTCAAGCCTCACATCTGGTAGCACCAGTCGGTCACTTTTCGCCGGGCAAGTTGGTCAGAAGATCTCCAACCGACCGACCCGCTACTTCGGCTTCAGCCTCGACTACTGCTACAACCTCCGGGTTAGGGTTCTGCTTTTCGCTCTCGTTGCTACTCTACGTGCACTCTGACTTAGCGGCATCAACGCTTTTCGCTAGCCGTAAAGTCTTCCATAATCGACATTAACGCTTTTCGCTAGTCGATTTTTGCTCAACTAGCCTTACGCTTTTCGCTAACGGTTAGTTATCCGAAGGATTGTACTAGTTTAACGCTTTTCGCTTCACTAGTCACCTTCACGCACGTAAGCTTAGTGTATTGCGGAAACATTTGTTTGACTTGGCCTTGCATGACCAAGGTGAACAACCAAAAACCTAAACCAAACCCAGAACCTAGTCTACAAGCAGTAGATCGACTTCGTATTAAGGTGTTAGACTCAGTCAACCGCCTTGCAAGCTTGACTCACCACCTGCAGGCTCAGGAGGGGAGTTTTCGCTCGAAGTCCGAGCGTATACTTTATCGAGAAGCTTGCCACATCCTAAGTTTACAAGTAGTGCGTATTCATAACACGCTCACTACTGTGTTCGACCGTGAACTTAAGGAGAGCTCGCGTCAAAGAGCACTTGAAGAAGCTCAAGAGGAAGAGCTACTTATTCAGGGTTTCAGCCAGAAAACAGCCATCTCCAAGTCCAAGCGCCAACGCTTGAATTAGCGCTAAATAGCGTTGTTTAAGTGTTAATTCGTTACTTTTTTGGACTTTTCGCATTGTTTTAGTGTAATTACACTTTGGCTCAGCCAATCAGTAGTTACCCTAAACCCCAGCACCCGTCTATTTCCGAATTGGAAAATCCGCGTAATTTTCAGCCGTTTCCTGAATTTTCGCGTAATTTTCGAGTATCTGCTAAGCTTGGCGTAAGCTTCGGGTATTTTTCCAGTCTATGCCTAAGCGCACTGCTCGTGAGTGGGAAGAAGCTCATCAACATCGTCGCATTCTCACCATCGAACAAGCCGTTCAACGCGCTTTCACCATCCGTGCTGCTACCCGCTTGCAGTACGAGGTTACTTGCTTGACGGATCATCTCCGTGAAGTTTTCTTTCCGTTTTTCGAGACTCACCTCGACCGTGTCATCGAGACCGAGTTTGGATTGTTTCTCTACGAGACCGTCGACAACCTGAACATCTGTGTCAACCGCATCGACACCGAAGTTTGTGCCTTCGTTGATCGCATCATCAGCATCAAGCGCGCGCGTTTCGAGTAGTTGTTGACAGTGTCGTCGTAGCTCTAGTTCTAGTAGCTAGTAGCTTGCATTCGTAGCGTAACTTTAATCAGCTTTTCGCTCAAGTTACACTATCAGGACTTCGTTGAATCCTGGTGGATGGTCTGCTGACCGTCTGACCCAGTCTGTGGTCGAAATGGTGCAGAAGCAACAAGCACTAATCGACGTTTTGACTTCGCAACACAAGGAAGTCAAAGTTGAGGGCATAAGCCTACCTCGCTTCTATGGAAACATGGGTGACTCGGTTGAGTTGTATTTCGACCAAGTTATTCATTACTTTGAGGCGAAGAACATTGATTGGCAAGATGAGAATCAGAGTAAGCGCATCCTTGCCATGATGACTGCCAATTTCAGGGGAAATGCTGCTGCATGGTACATGCTTTGCAGGGATTCCATCAGTGACGTCCAAGACTTGATCCAGAAGCTCACGAAGGAATTCGTTCCTCCGGACCTTCAGGAGCGCCTTCGAGATCGATTGTACAGTCTCAAGCAAAAACGTTGTTCTAGCTTAGAGGACTACATCTCTCGATTCCGCGTTGCTATCATGCAAGTCAAGGACATGAGTGAGCTTGACAAGATCACTTACTTCATTCGAGATCTTGTCAGCCCCACGAAAGAAGAAGTTCAGTATCGTCGTTGCACGACGGTATCTGAGGCTCTCTCAGTTGCACTCGAGTATGACAGATCGCACTTCCGTGCCGGTCCTTTTCACAAGAGTCGTTGGACACCTCCAAAGGCTTTTGGACGTTCCAACTCCACGTCATTCGCTCGTGCCAACTCGGCTCCACAGCGTCCTGCTGAGAATGAGTCTGAGCCTATGGAAATCGACACTGGTCATGTGCATAGTCCACGCCGTGACAATTACCGTCGCCCTGTTCAGAACAATAACCGCAACAGTGGCAACCAGAAGAAGTGTCGGTATTGTAAGAAGCCTGGTCACACGATTGAACAGTGCTTCAAGCTTCAAAATCGACAGAAACATGGTTCGAACAACAGCTATCAGTCTGACACTAGCGTGGTCAGTTCGCTGTTCACACTTTGGCCACAGAGCAGCCAGAGTCGATTGAAGTTGTTGAGATAAATGATCTCAACGCTGCCACAATCCAGTCACTACCAGCTCCGAATGAGTTGATTCGGAAGCCAGGTCTGTATGAGGGCAAACGTGTCACCATCATGCTAGCTAGACACGGGGGCCACATGCAATGTCATTCGTCCTGGATTGGTGGATACTATTCCGGACACATCGATCTCTCAAGTCACCTTGTTTGACGGGAGCACAACGAAGAAACGTGCCGTTCACAAGGGCAACGTCACTATTGAGATGGATGGTTATCGGTTCAGAGACTTAGAGGTCCTGGAGGGGACTATGAGTCCTGAACACGATGTCATTCTCGGAAAACCGTGGTTTACCAAGTACCAACCAATTATCGACTGGCGTACTCATCACCTGCAGTTCAAACCGCAAGGATTGAAGCCAGTGTTGCGTAAGGTGGAAGTCTCTGGTGCTGAGTTCAAAGCCAAAGCCAAGCGCCATGACTACGAGGAGATTTACCGCGTCAAGGTTACACCAGCTCAACCCGTCACGGAGGAACCACAAGAAATCGTGCCTCTCCTGGATGAGTTTGCTGACGTCTTTCCAGACGCTTTACCCGATGGGTTGCCTCCTCATCGACGCGTGGAATTCGAGCTCAACATGAAGTCAGACGCTATGCCAAGCACACGCGCACCTTTTCGGCTCTCGAAGACAGAGCAAGACGCTCTTGATCTGTTTGT
>JAIKVE010000794.1:0-16117 GCA_024679115.1 Phytophthora pistaciae | reverse complement strand
CGCCGTGGACCGACCCGAAGCGTCTCTGAGGTCGACTCTGCTGCGGCTGCGGCTGCTGGCGAGCGCGCACCCGCGGGTCGTCGTCCTGCACGATCTCTCCGTTGATAATGTGCACCATCCGGGTATCTGGGTAAGCTTAGGCTAATGAGAGCTTGGCGCGAAGCTTGGAGTTGAGTTGAGGTCTTGACTAATTGGTCTCAGCCCACGTGGCAAAAAAGAATGCAATGGAGACTTGTCTATCTCCTAAGCCATAGGGCTATTTGTATGGGCGCCTTAGGAGAAGTTGATATCGTGCGATTGGTGGAAAATATATCGGCGTATAACGAGTTATGATTGGTGGAAACAAAAGGCAAGTTGAAGTGTTACAGGTTGACGGTGCGGTGCGTCACATGCTCGTTGGCATACTGCAGGCTGCGCTGGCGTCGCTTGGCTGCTGAATCCGTGGTCGCTGCACTGGCACCACGCACTCGGAATGCGGGCAGAGCGTTCGCTTGTCCGCGGTGGTCGAACGATACCAACTTCTCCTGCATCAGCACGTGGACGCCGTCCTTGGCCAAGATGCTGCGGCGACTGGCTGCGGCTGCGGGGCTCCGAGGTGTACTAGAGCGGGGGGATGACGATACTGATGAGCACGGGGAGCTGCCGGATCTTGACTTTGGAGACGAGTGCAGAGGCTGACGTCCGGCTGGAGCAGTGGTTCGACGAGGAAGCTGTGGCGCTGAATCTGCGCTGGCTTGGGACTCCAAGTCGTGACGCGCGACCAGCAGCACAGCAGCGAGGTTGGAGCTTGTCAACAGAGCGATAGGACTCACATCAACCGGCAATTCTTCGCGCTCATTGACTTGCTGCATCGCCCGCGTGATGGCGTCTTGAACAGCGCGTACACCTAGACGCCGTAGCAGCAACCGAAGCATGTCGACAGACACCAGTGCTCGAACGTACGGCATCGTTGGTGTCGAGGATTGGGCCTGACTAAGCGCCGCATGGACTCGCTTCAGCTTGCGTAAGGTGAGATCTCCGGCGGTGAGGGTCAAGAACTCGATTTTACCCCGGGGAAGGTGCTCGAGCATTTCTTCAAATTCAGAATCGTCGGTGTCAACTACCTCTGGCTCCTGCTCCTGCTTCACGGGGATTGCATCAGGGCTAGAACTCGAGACGTCATCAGGTAAAGTGGTAGGGATGATGGTGGAAGCTGGTCCCGGGGCTTCTTCGTCGTCTTCATCTTCGTCCTCTTCGCCCTCAGCTCCCTCATTCAGGGTTGGTAGGCTCTTTCCCGGCGACTTTGGACTTGGCGGACAATGGCCGGGAATCTGTACGGTGAGAGGTTCACGAGTCTGCTCTAACGGCGCATCACTCTGACTGACATTGTCCAGTGAAGACGTTGCCATTTTCCTTGATGCTGCCAGAATGGCGGTGAAGCTGCTGAGTCCTCCCGTGCCAGCCCTCGGCCTGCTTTCGCTTAGCTGTGGTTCTGTTGCACCATCCTCAGCTAGTGAAGATGCTGTTACCTCAAGCGAGCGAGTTGGTGACGCAGGTGACGAGTGAAGATCCGCACGAGCCAGCAAGTGAAGCTCTGCTAGTTGCTCCTGTGCTGATCGCAATCGGTCCTCCACGTTGTTGCTGGTCTGCAAGATGTCTTCATCACTGTTCCTTCGTGAGTCCTCGGGAGATTCGCCCGAGCTTTCCATGTTGCATCGGACAGCCTCGATTCGGTGTGCGTGACAAGTACTCCAAGTTGCTGTCACCTACGAGCTCCACGTTCAGACAACCCCCTGAGTGCGCCGTTGTTCAGTAAAACGTCCGTTGGGGGTTGCCCATAATTGGATTATCCGGCCGCCTTGAGACGACGGATGAACTCCGGGATACTCTCCAACTTCTGCTTCACCGCTGAAGGCAGAAATGCCGACATGCTGCTAGCTGTGAGAAGACCGAACACGTCTTCAGTGGCATTGTCATCATGATTTGCCCACGATGGTCGAAATCGCAGTTGCAGTCCACTCGCCGCCAGTGTAAGCTGGGACCCATCCAAGTACACAACGCGCAAGTCTCCAGTGGCGTCAATACGCCCACGCCCGACACCTGCAACCTCGACATCGTTTTGATTCTTCATCGAGTGTTCGGTCGAGAATATCCCCTCATTCGTAGCCGCTCCATCACTAACACGTCCAGTTGATAGAGATGTCGCTTGAGGGAAGCTGGTAAGCAGACTGGATCGGTATCGGAATGATGCCAACAGTGATTCTGGAAGCGAGTCGTAGTGAATGAACGGGAGCTTGCTGGCCTGACCCCGTAGTGCGATTTGCCGCAGTTGCATGGTACGCAGTGCAAGACACTGGCAAAATCGAACCAACGGTGGTAAATGTGCGCGCTGGGTAAAGCGGGCTGTCGAAGCTCGAGACGAGCTAGAGACCGAGTTGGCACCGGATCGACTTCCACTCACCCCGGGGATTTCGTATCGCAGTGGATCTCCCTCGGGCGTCATGGCTGTAAGCACCCCACCAGCTGGATCATAGCTCGCTTCCCATCCGTTGGATACCTTGAGTTCAAATGTCGGCGGTCTACCGATTTCTGCCGGTTCCTTGCAGCTCCACTGCAACGCCGTCTTGGAGTCATTCGAGTTGCCTTCTTTATCGTATGAAAGCCCGAAGCACGAGACGTCATCCAACTCCAGATGTATCACCACCGATACTGAGTTCGTTCGGACACCAACAAGCGATTCTGTTTCTGCTTGGCCGTCTTCATCGATGTCGTCATTTCCCCCACTACGGTCAGCCCGATCATTAAAGGTCGTCGACATCGACAGTTCGGAGAGATCGCTGTAGTCGTTGAGGGTCATGCTTGCGTCATCGGGGCTTGAGCTGCTCTCACTGCTGCTATTCGCATGAGCTGATGGCATTGATTGCCTCCGAGAGAAACCCATCCTATTCGCTGGTACCTCGTGCAAGCCACGTTGTTTGGCGCTGGCACGACTATCTCCAAGCGCACGCCGCCTGCGTGGTATCTCTACAGCTTGGACGGATGAGCTGGAAGACGATACGAAAAGGTCCTCCTCTTTCATCGACTGAATCACTGCAGCTCTGCGACTTTCTCGCGCTTTTTCAGGAGATCGAGATAGTGTGCGAGGGTGTGGAGGCAACGCTTGCTGCGCGCGTGATAGAGACTTACGCCTTCCGTTAGATGGAGGGGGAGCGCGCTTCTGAGGCTGCTCGCGCAACCACGGATGTAGCAGAATTTGTTGGGCAGTCGGCCGATTACGAGGGTTCTGAAATCCGCAACGTACAAGTGAGTTAGCGTCGTTTAATCACAGACCGCTCCTGGTTCTACGAGAGCTTACCGGAGTGAGTAAACGCTTGATCAAGTCACTAGCTGACGCAGAAAAATCTTCCGGAAATTTCAAAGGGTTTTGGCCTGCGTTCGCTACATTCTCCAGTGTCTCGCTAAACGCACACCAATGTTAGACCCCCCAATGAAAAGATATCCATAACGTTGTCATTCACCCACCTGACTTTGCGTCCTTCAAATGGCGCCTTCCCCAACAGCAAACAGTTCAAAATGCACCCCAACGACCAAACATCCACCGCCTCATCATACGGCTCGTCCTCCGCCGCCAACACCTCCGGCGCGATGAAGTTCGGCGTGCCACACATCGTCACATGATCGTCCCTAAAGAACAATAACAATACCAAAAAATCAGTACAAAAAACCCACCTTCCCGCTGCAATGCTCTTATGCTCTCACCCGAGTCTCGCTGCCAGTCCAAAGTCCGAGATCTTGACTTCCCCGTTCGCGTTCATTAGCAGGTTGGCGAGCTTGAGGTCCCTGTGGATCACGCCAGTGGCGTGCAAGTACACAACTCCAGCCACCACTTGCCGAAATATCTTCTTAGCCGTCTGCTCGTCCATCTTTCGACCTGGGAGCGTCTTGACGATGGCCGACAGTGATCGCCGTGCACAGTATTCCAGCACCATGTAGAAGTTGCGGGCGTCGTCGAAGACGCTCTGGACGTGCAGCACGTGCGGGTGCCGCAGCTCGGCGTGGAGCACCATCTCCTGGCGAACTTTGCTCTCTAACTGTGCGCGCTGCACTAACAGCTTGTCGATCACTTTGATGGCCACATGAGCTCCCGACGCCTCGTGTTCGGCCAGATAGACCTGCGCGGTGGCGCCCTCGCCCAAGAACTCGAGCAGCGTGTACTCCTGCAGTGCGAAATTCAGCGAGACAGTTAGACAGCGCTTTAGGGATGTAGATGCACACATAAGAACAGCGGTATCAACGCACGGAGATCGAACGCGGCGGCGCGGTCAACGCGCACGAGGTGTCGGACACCTGCTCCATCGTAGTTTCCCGAATGAACCAATCAGATCACGACTCTACAAATTACAGCTCGTTTCAATAACTTGAAATTGACGTTAGGAATTTTGAATGGCATGTTATTTAACATGTTAATAGATTTTCGCTGCATGTAAATGTAAAACTTCAACGTCAACTTTGAGTGTTAAAAGCGCTTGGCGTGGCTGAATGAGGAGCGAGGACCGGTGAGGTATCCTGTGGGGCGCAAGTCGTATATGGGGCCGGGTGTTTGCTGCGAGCCTTGAAGTTTGAGCCGCACTTCGGTGCCGAAAGTCGGAGAAACCAGCGTCCGGCATTCGCGGAAGGAGCCCTTGAGCATCAAATTGGGTCCGGGACCGATGCTCTTGCCTTTGAGAGGTGGGCGTAGCGATGTGCCTTGCTTGGGTGCCGTAGAGCCTCGCCCCATAACCGGTGGCAGGTCGTAGATCGGACCGGGAGACGGCGTCGTGTTCTCTTGAACTGGAGTCCGCGGGGCATTCTCGAACGCGGTGGAGCCTGCAGATCGGCGCTCGGAACTCGCCTGCGTGCCGCAGGACATGGCTGGCTCGTATGAACCTGGACCAGCTCCGGGGTCAGCACGTTTTCGAGCCATATCCCAGTCGTCTCGCGTGCTGTTGCCGAAGCTTTTCTTCGGACCCGCGCCGATACTTGTCGGGATGTTGTAGAGCGCGTCGGTGGCACCTGCGCCTCCCTGCCATCGAAAACGCTGTTCCGTAGGGGTGAACGTCGCGATTGTGTGGTGGATGCCACACTTGGATGGCGAGTCGAAAAGCGGCGGGTGTGTGCTGCCGCCGCCGCTGGTTCCATTGGCAGTCCCGCCCTTCGTTCCGACGGAATCGACGTCTTGGTCCATATCGAGAAACCTTGGAGGCACAAACAGTAGAGAAGTTGATGAGAGCAGTTGAGCACGTTTCCTGATGTGCCCATGGCGGGGGATCGGCCGCCGTTTAGGACGAAGCACAGGATCGAGCTTGTTCAAGCCATCTGCCAGTTGTCATGGTGTGAGGAATCACTTCCTCTGTGCCTTCGGTCCTTGGCTCACAAGCCATCAAGGAGTTGGCCACTATTTATACGTTCCGTCCTCCGTTTTGTGTGTTGTCTTGATGACAGGGAATTGAAGTGAGGACGTGTACCAGCACCATAATCTGAGTCGGAGGATGAACTCGTCGACAATTTGGAGTAGATTCCCTCGAGTACTCGCTTTTCAGGGTGATGGAATGAAGAAAGGAATAAGCAAAGTAGACACTTCGTAGTAGTTCTAATATTTTGCTACGAGTTTGGTGAAGGACGAGATTTGTGCCCTCTACCCTCCACCCCAGCATCGACACGCCTCCACCTTCGCCACATCGCATCGATTGGAGTAGCAAGCGCTGGCGAGCGAAGACAGTCGTCGAACTTCTGCAAATTAAGTTGTAGTGGTTCAAGGGGCACGGATACTGGCCGAATGCTTGCCGGTGTTGCGCACTGCTGGTGTCCTCCTTCTTTATTCGGACTGAGCCAATCGACTATTGAAGCCTGCGACTGCTGTGATTGAAAAACCATCGCAGTATGCGTGACCTGGCCCACAAGCGACCTCAAGTGCATTTCCTTCCAGGCACTAAACGTGCGGCGCTGGAATTCTCTGCTTCGCCTCGCTGCAAATGCTTGGAAAATAGCGCGTTGTTGGAGCTTCTGACGGGTAAGCTGGCCTCGATGACTTTCCTCTAGTATCTGAACGCGATGCTCCATTTCTTGCCGTGACATATCCAGTCGTTCTTCTTGGTTCCGAACAAGTTCCTTTTGTCTCGTAAGCTGTGCTTCTAGTTCCTGTCGTTGTCTATCAAAGCTCGTCTGCATCTTTTCAAGATGTGTCAATAGTTTCGGTAGTTCATCTCGACAGATTTCGTCGCGCAGTGACTCCATCCGTGCTCGTTCGCTGGCGCAAGCAAGCCGGAAGCCACTCACATCCTCTTTTGCTTGTGAGTAGCGCTTCAATATCTCCTTTTTAATGAGCTCGAGTTGGGCTCGTTTGCGTTCATTGCAGTGTACCAAGTTAGTAGAAGAGTCCAGCTTGGATTGAACCAAGAGTGATTTCCAAGCGACAAAAGTTCCACGAGAGAGACGACGATCATCCCAGATATCATGCCGTTTTCGTCTCCACTGGAGTGCCCGATTTCGCGTCACGACTGCACGAGTGAGGCAACGATCCAGTTCGTCAAGTTTTCCTTGCATCACGGTTCGCTCCTGTCGCGTACTCGATAAATCTTCAAGCTGCCCCGATCATTGAAACCGCGTGAGTCTAGCGGAACCCAATGCTATTCATCCAAATCGTCAACGTACCAAAAGCTGCGAGCGCACTACCGATGCGTCGATTTCTTGCTGCTTACTTGCCACCAATGCGGAATGCTTTGCAATCTCTTTAGCCTACACGACCAAAAGCTTAATAAAATTGACATGGTTTCTCTAAGGCAGCAATGCAAAGCTTATCATACCTGAGTACTTATTTGCAAGCATTGCTCTTCAATTTTTTCCTGGAGAAGTTTGTTGTCGTTCCTTGAGCACCCCAAAAGCTTTTGAGACTCTGACAACTAAGGATTTTACGCGTACGGCCGATCAGTAGAATAGCTTAAAGGTCGAAACCAGCGATGAACTAACCTCGAGGTTGAGCTGCCGTTTTTCTTCGAGTAGCTGGTCACCCTTCTGTCGAGCATCTTGCAGCCGACGTTCATTCTCTTCAGCCATGACCTTGAACTCGTCTAAGCGCTGGAAATTGAATGAACAACCGCTTACTATTCGTGCAAAAAAGCTCGCTAGATGGTTTTCGAGAAAAACTCACCCTAGAATGATCACTACGCTGAGTGTCTAGCTGCTCCAGCAACTGGCGTGCCCTCGCATTTACCGCACCGAGCTCTGCCTCGACGCGGCAGTTGTCGGTTCGAAGCTTGGCGACTGCAAGACGGAGCTCTCCTTCACTGATGCGACGACTCTCGAGCTCGCTTTCTAGCGTCTGCACCAGCTCGCCGTGCGCCTTCATCTCTCGACTGCGTGCATTCTCCACCTGGATGTCGTCCACAACCCCGGTAATCAACGTGATCGTGCGCCGGTATCTCCAATAGAGGTGTCGTGCCGTACCTGGTGAAGACGTGCCTGCAGAGAGCAGCTACACCCTTCAGCGATTGACATTGTCGGGGATGCAGCGGGTATGAATAACACAACAGTTCGTCTCGATTGTAGACGAATCGCTATTTTCGTTCGAGTTTGCTGAAGTGGTGCTTGTCACGCATGCTGCATGACTCATGACACTTCTCACTGTTGGCAAAGGAGGATGACCAGCAAGTTGATAGCATCGACTTGATATGCGTGTCATGCTTATCATCGACCAGCTTCATCATTTCCGCTCTGGCAGACGTTGCACTTGATGCCCGCCGCCCAACTTGCGTGTCAATCACTCCAAAATGGAGGCACTCAGCCTCACGGCAACCGAGTCTTTCATGCGCAACAACCATTCTTGCCACGCTCGTCTAACCCGCCGCTCGATGTGCAACGAGCAACGAGCAACGAGCAACGTACTATGATCCAGCATCACGGTGTCATCTCTTGAGCCCAATTTCAGCCAATCCTGGAACTGTTAAAACCCCTCCTTCCACCAATCACAGCCGTTTCTTTGATTCGCAGCTGCAAGCAACAAACACGGCGCAATCTCAGTATCCGTCTGGTCCGACTCATTTCCGCATTCCGCACTCCGCGCTTCCGCACTCCAGCGCAGCACCAGCCAGCATGGCGGTGTTCCACCTGTACTCGGCGCTGAACCTGCTGTGGATCCTCTGCAACAGCGCGTGCATCAACTTCCTGCAGTTCTGCCTCTGGTGCCTCGTGCGGCCGTTCGACAAGCCGCTCTACCGGCGGCTCATGGGGTGCGTATCAATCTTTCTTACTCGGTGCATACAAACTTCAACATTAAACATTCACTCCCTTTCATGTCAGCTCCGTGGCGCAGGCGCTCTGGGTGGACGTGACGTCCACGAGCTTCCCGCAGACCAAGCTCTCGGTCTCTGGCGAGCTGCCGAAGGACCCGACGCGGCCCGTGATCCTCATCGCCAACCACCAGGTGGACGCCGACTGGTGGTACATTTGGCAGGCGGCGCGCCACCAGAGCGCGGCCGGCAACATCAAGATCGTGCTCAAGGACCAGCTCAAGTACCTGCCCATCATCGGCTGGGGCATGCGCCTCTTCCAGTTCCTCTTCCTGCGGCGCCGCATCGACCAGGACGCGGCGCACATCAAGAAGTACATGGGCGGGCTCATCGCCGACGGCTTCCCCTTCTGGCTCGTGCTCTTCCCCGAGGGCACCACCATCCACAGCGAGTATGTAGCCAAGTCGCAGGCCTTTGCGGCCCGTGAAGGCCGCCCCAAGTTCGAGCGCGTGCTGCTGCCGCGCACCACGGGCATGCAGATCATCCTGGACGCGGTGGCGGACGCCAAGCCCGACATCTACGACCTGACGCTGGCCTTCCCGTCCTACTCGGGCGAAGTGCCGACGTTCGACATGGGGTACGGCAGGAAGGTGGACACGGAGGTGCCGTCCATGAAGTCGCTGCTGGCGGGCAAGGCGCCCGCTGGACGTGTGGCGATGCACTCGCGCAAGTTCAGCTACGAAGACGCAGCTACCGACCTGCAGGGCTTCTTGGACGCGCGCTGGAAGGAGAAGGAGGAGCGACTCAACTACTTTATTGAGCACCAGAAGTTCCCCGGGGACGAGACGACCGTGGAGATGGAGCTATCGGTATGGTGGCGAGTGACTTGGCGTGGTGTTGACTGGCTGTTTAGGTGCTGACCTTCTGTAACTGTGTCGCTCTCTGTGTGTATTATTTTTCTTTCTGGTGCAGACGTCAGTGGGAGCTGTCTTCCGGCTGTGGCTGGGTATCACCCTGTCATGCGTTCTGCTGCCCGTGGTTATGATGCTCTTCTTCCCATGTCCGTGGCATTATGCTTTTTGGCTTGGATTGAATGTGCTCTACGTTCTGACCGCTTTGTGTCTGGTGCCTATATTTTATTGGCATTCAGTGTACTTCCTGTGGGTGACTTACTGCTTCGTGTACTCGGTGTACGACCGCACCACGAACTTTTGGTGGCCGTACATTTTCAACCTTTTCCTGGAGCGCGCCGCCAAGACCCACGACCGCTTTAAGCGTCAGCAGGCCAAGTCCCTGTAAGGAGGGCAGTATATCCTGCCCAGCGCTTGGTCCTGTGGGTGTTCACTTTGGTGCCGGTGCGTGTTACGATTGAATTTAGACTCGGCGAGTGATATTGAAAATTCAAAGCGTGGTAATCGCAGCCACACCAAATTAATTAAGTAGTTTGGATAGCAGAGCGCGGTGTGGTTCCTGCAATGTGTGAAGATTACTTGTTTCTCATGGTAGTAGGTCTGTTTTTTGTGTGTGCAGTCGATCGCAGACGCGTGAAGTTCACTCGTCGTCGTCATCGGACCCTGCCCAGCGCTGGAAGGTGAGCACGAACTCTTGGAATGTGATCGTGCCGTCTTGGTCGAAGTCCAGCTCTTTTATCCGCTCGTCTTGTATGGCCTTGGATGAAAGGCCACTGGACACGCGCTCCAGACGCCTGGGAGAATTTGCGCCGGTCGTGTTTTGACGCATTTGCTCCAACACTTCGCTCGTTTGAATGGTGCCGCTGGCGTCGTTGTCGAAGAGCAGGTAGGCCGTCACCATGAGATCCAACGCCTTGGCGATGAGCTTGGATGCGTTTCCTTGGTCTGCAGGTTGTTCCTCAGGAGGGGTTATGAGCGTCACATCCTCCGGGGCGTGCACAAGCGAGTTCTTGATGGAGTCAAAATTGGTGATAAGCCCCAGCAAGTGGGCGATGGCCAACGACACGACAAACTCGTTCTGGCTCAGCGAGTTGTCCCGCACCATGTCCGACTCGTAGAAGAGCTCCGACATGTCGGACTCTTTGATCTGCGCACCCATGGCGGACAAGGCACTTTTGAGCCCCTCGAAATCCAGACCATCTTTCTCGGCCTGTTCAAGTATCAAGCACGTCACCAAGTCAAGACCAAGCACCACCAGTACAAGTACCGATTCAATAGGGGGCACTCACATTAGCAAATTGCTTGTAGATGCTGCGGATGGTGGTGAAGGCGTCCCTCACGAGAGCAAACTGGAGAACAATACGTTCGAAGTGGGTCGCTCGGCCCTTCTTCGGATCTGCACGGCGAGTCAGGTTGAGCTGACGCAGAGTGGCGACAATGCGTGCATCAATCGAAGTTGGCTGCTTGGTGGACTCGCGTCGACCTTCACTTGCAGGGGCAGCGGGTGGTTTGTGGTCGGTGGGTTCGTTGACGGTAGCCTTCCGGGCTGAGTGGATGGCGCTCGGCCTAGAGCTCCTCATCGAGTTTTTGGACACGCCGCCACCCATGGTTCTGTGATCGACTTGCACCAACTCGAGCTCAAAGTGAGAAGCAAGTAAGGTGGCGACTGAGTGTCACGCTTCGTCCTCAGTTCATCCGCCGGAGTTCCGCAATAAGCCCAAGCCAAGAACGTCCTCGGCGAGCTACCCGAGAACCCATTTTTAGAGTCCTCGAAATGCTCTGCACATGCAGATCAGCAGACAAGTCGGTCTTCAAACTTGAGGAGCGGAAATAGCTTGTCGTGCACCTTTTGCGAAGATGACGCCACCACGCACCGTTGATCGAGATTGCCTGGTCCGACTCGTGTACTAACTAACCAGAAGACGCGAAAACTAACCCCGTTAATTAAGCTCCACTTGGACTAAACTTCAACTTGGACAATTTCGGGAAAAAATCGGTCTTGATTGGAAGTGACTTGCCTCGATAACCCCTACCTCACTTGGCGCTTTGACGAGGCAAAGATGCAACAAGCGGAGACAAGGTGCAGCTGAGATGCGGAGTGCTCGGCGATGGCACTATATTTTCCGTGGGAATCCCACGCAGCGCAAGTGTGGCAGATGTGCAGGAGGCGATATTCCACGAGAAAAGATATGGCGGTCGGTACTCTTTTTCTGCCAGCGACCTAACGCTCCGCTTGGCGCGAAAGGAGGGCGAAGAATGGCTACAGGGCAATCAAGACGCGATTTATCTATTGCAGTCCCGTCACATTGATGAAGAGTACAAGCAAATGGTGCCGCTATTCCCGCTCTTCAAAAATGAATCGGGCCAAGGATACCTGGAAGCGGCGTTCAAGCCTGGAGTGGAGGAAATCCACGTCTTGGTGGAGCTTCCTTCAGAGCGGGCCCCTTTAGTTCGCCCGATAGAAAGAGTGAGCGTTCTACATGAGGTTGAGGGCGATCGGCGCGAGCTGGAGTACTACCAACAACACGGCGCAATGATCCGAGCCAACTGCAACGAATACTGTTCGGAAATCCTGCGCAAAATTGACGAGATCTACACCAGCCGCGATTTTCCGCCTCCATTCATCTGTGTCATGGCGTCGTCAGGCATGGGGAAAACGCAACTTGCGTTTGCTCTAGAAGGCCGACGGCCTTGGTTTTATTGGGTCGTCACCCCGGTACGAACTGATTCTCAGGCCATCTACAATAATTTCTCGTCGATTTCTCGAGAATTCAGCGCCTGCGTGGACATGGACGGCCTGATGCAACAAGAGGAGGCGGACGTTCTGAACAGCTTCTCCGTATTGTATGATGATGTCAAGCTGTGGACGTATGGGTTTATTCGCGCGTTGCTCGAGTACTGCAGCTCGGAAGAGCAACAGTGCTCTCGAATGATTCGTTTTGATGAAAGCGTCACGCTCAATGTGAGGAAGTGCTGCCATTCTGATGTCTACGATGTTATTGGCGATTTGAAAGCCCAGAAGAAGGTGCTACCGTTCTTCATTTTGGAGAAATTACGGCCAGAGAGAAAATCACGCGTGGAGGAGAAATTACGGCCAGAGAGAAAATCACGCGTGGAGGAGAGCTGAGGGCGGCTTTCCAACGCAATATCTTTCGTGCTTGCGGCCTAGCAGTGGTCATCATGGGCACCGACTCGAAGATCGCTCAGTTGATGGCTCCTCCATCGGGGCACAGCTCTACCGGGAAGCCGAAACGGCAGACGATTGTTCCTCGTTTTCCTCCCTACCACATCAAGCTCCGCTCAGACAGCGAGTGCCAAGCTTGGGAGGTTGCTGTGGAGCGATATCCTGTCATTGAAAGTATTGCACGACGATCGCGTGGGAGGTTCGCCAGGTGTTTTCTGGATGGGGTAGTGAAGTACGTGATGGACCGTGACAATTCTAGTGTCGTGCTGTTCGACCTGCTAGATGAAGCATTTGGGGCTGTTTGCTACATGGCACAGAAGTCCACGCCCTACGTGAGCACAACCAAGGGGAGAATCGCGCAGTGGATGGCGATATCCGGCACCAATGATTCGAGAAAATCCATGGACAAGAGCTGCGGCCTACCATTTTATAAACGGCAGAAGATTGCAGTGGAAGAGGATACGTCAAGTATGGACGTGCATTTCGCCAACCTGGCGGACGATCACCTCGCTGATCTTTATTTGTCAGGCTTATCAGGCGATCGCCTGTGTTTTGCTAACCATGCTGGTGTCTGGAAATCAAAGTGTCGTTTTCCAGATATCGATGAAGATCTGTTGCTCTATCTCGCGATACTTGGCGGGAAGGTGTATTCGGGCTATTACGACTGTGAACACGGGGTCGCTTATTCAACCAAGAGCATATTCTTGGAGTACCTGGACGGAAAGGGGTTTCCTGTCGATGAAAGCTTGGAAGCTGTGTCTGGCGATGGTAAGAGGTTCGAGAACATGATCACCAACGCGATCGTCTGTGCCTCTCGCAGAAATGGCGTACAGGGAATTCTGTTCGATGATTTCATCGGTTGGCTGCTTGGTGAATTTCAAGACTGGTCTACGAAGATGGCGATGACGATTCGTGGTGATTTGGATGGCGACTTAGATGAAACGATTGTGGCGAGCGATTTATTCGACGGGTGTCCTGGCTTGGACAGATTGGCACATGTGAAGCTTCCTTTTCTGGCTCCACCGAATGCTGTGTGGCCCCAATGCATTTTGGCCGCGAATGACCAAGGCTGCAACTTTGGACATCTTGTTCGTACTCCCAACGCAGAGATTTATATCCAAGACCCGGACAGTGAATCTGGCGCTACAACAGCGCTTTTGCTTTGCGAGTGTAAACATTGGGGGAGGAACCTGGACATAGATGCCATGCATGATATCATTGGTGGGTTGGGTGACGTATGGATCAATGCGTCGGTCGTGCTGGTTTTTTGCGAGAGGCTAGTGATGCTCGGTGAAAAATGGGGACATAGCAGTATTGGCTGCGTCAGGATTGATTGCCAGAGTGGCCATGCCGAGTGGGTTTTCCAGCCAGTCGAAGGCAGCCGAGAGAAATTGGTCATCGTTATGGAGACGAGAAATGTTGGCCTTCCTGCGCGGAAGAGCTCGAGTTCTGCTGAGCTAAATAGGACCATGACTGATCTCTAGTTGCTCCTTGTCTGGGGGGGGGGTCTTGTAGGTACTTTGCTCATTTCGTTTCATTGAGTGAATACAACTTTCTTTTAATGGCGGAGCTAGCTATCGCGTTGTTTACACAAACCTCACCCCACTCACTAATGCCTGAATAGTATACCATCTGTAAGATAGCAGGGATCGGACAATATATATATTGGATATTGATTGTCTGCGAGACATCCATCACAATCAATATTGTACCAATACCAATATTTGCCTCAATATATTGTCATACTTGCATTTAGTATGCCTATATATTGTACTGGAGTTTGTGGGCATGTATCGTCATGCCACTATTCCCAATAGCTTGCGAAACTTCATCTGTGATTTATCTGTCCTAGCCTCGCGAGGAGATCGACCTCGGCGTGCCAAATGTGTAAAGTGAAGTGACCGGTTTGGGCAATGACGGACACGCGGCTGTCGAGCCCTTGCTCTCCTTCTCTCACGACGTGGTTATCTCCCATTGCTTAAGCCGAGGATGCAACCCGAGTTATTATCACAAACATAGCATAGTATTAAGACGGGTAGTCGCTGCAGCTCAGCTATTGCAGTCTTAGCGCCTCTTATCCGTACTCATACGAAGTATTTTCGCACGTAATCCCGGTAGCTGCTCAAATTTTCATGTTGGTAGCCTAGCATAACTTGAGACGCTGAAAAATAATTGAAGTCACAAAACAGAAACGCCTTTCACCTCAAGGCTGCTCTCGTCTAGAAAGTGAAGCGAGCAAGTCTTCATATCGAAAACTTCAAAATTCGGCTGTTAAGCCCGTTCTCTTATGAGCGAAAAGTGATGAGCGCTGAGGACCTGGCAGTCGAGAAGTACCTGAGAATGGGTTGGATCTAATCACCACAAAACTATCAAAGTGGTAGAAGTGTTTAGTAGGCTATAGCCACCCAGAGAAGGGTGTAAATAACTCACGGTGTAGGTAGGGGCAAATTTCCTTCCTGAACAATATTGACAATAAATAGTGGATATTGAAGACCCCCCAACAATACAATATTGATGCCCAACAATATTGCAATTTTACAATATCAATTTTTATTTTCCGATCCCTGGTAAGATAGGTGGGAAGTCATAAATTGAGTTTGCCTTATAAATCTACTGAAAGGATCATTCACTGGGTCGATGGTGCACCCGGTGGCATGATCGGCGCGAAACCTAACGCTTTGATGGCCTTGGGGGCGTATTCCCGTATCCTCATGGTCGATGACGAGGGTCGTTGCAGCTGTGCCGCTATAGCGCTCTCGATGCGTCCAGCAGCTCCCGTCGGGCCGTCTCACGTCCGTTGCAAGATACGCGCCACGTACCCCCGAAGCGTCACGGCCGTGATGACGCGCGCAGCGGTGCTTTACCCCTCTACTTTGCATACGCCGACAACAGCAGCGTTTCTATGGGTCCCCACTGTCGCATCGGAATCTGAGGCCAGCACCAACTTGGTGCTTGGTGCCACCAAGCAGCAAAACTGGAGCGCGCCAATCGCGGAGCGCAGCGACCAACATGGCCGGGGCTCGCCTCGCGAGGACCGTCGGACGTGTCGACGGATAGCGGGTGAGGACGCGACAACCGGACGCTGCCTTGGGGGCCATTCGCTGGATGCGAAAACACCTCGGTTCATGGAGCTTTGGTCGATGAACTCCGGTCGATGGAGCTTCAGGTCGGGGGCCTGGCGTTTAGCAAGCGCTTTTCGCTAGTGCTCCAGATTGAAGTTGGGATTCATCCAATCGGACGATTGGAAGCTCCGATGTGCTGCAAGTGCTGCTGTTGTCGAGGTCCAATCCGGGGTTTGGACGTTCACCGACGTTTTGAGCCCAAGCAGCACTCGGATGGGGAAGCAAGCCGCTGTTGTCGCTGCCGTTGCTGTTGTTGCTGCTGATAAGCTCAAAATTCGCCCGGGATCGTCGACGAGAGAGAGCGGCCTCGGACCCTGCACGATGAGGACGATGGGGAACTTGACCCGTGCTCTAGTTGAATGCTCACTGGGCAAACGTCAGTCAAGTTCTGGTTCGTTCCGTCCTCCAAAGCTGCAGCAACCCCGAAGCAATTGCCGCCGTATCCATCGTTTCCGTAGTAAAGTGAACGGAGGTGTTGCTCGGCATCAACTTTCTTGTAACTATGCCGCGTTTGATCGATGCCTCAGCGCATGCATCATGCATCAGACCACGGTCGCAGCTAAACAGATTTAACGCCCGGGCCCGCCCTCATCAGCGTTGCGTAAATAAAAATTGCAATAAAACTATTGATAAAATTGGGGTCAACAATTACAATTA
>JAIKVE010000793.1:0-16120 GCA_024679115.1 Phytophthora pistaciae | reverse complement strand
GGACTGCAGCTGCGCCTCCAGGTCCGACGCGGGCGTGCAGCACGCGAGCCGCGAGCGCGCTTCCAGGCGCAGCTGGCACTTGCTCTTCTGCTGGTTCACCATAATAGAGGGCGGTGCTGCGATAGCGCGAGTTCGAGAATGAAGTTGGCAGACTGGAAGAACAACATGAAGAGGTGTGTTCTTAGGTGGGACGGGGGTCATGTAAGATTTTATGAGTTAAAGTATGGTAGGAGGAGGGGTGTCAGCGAGGAGATGGGGCTAGGCGATTCGCCTCGAGGCAATCAATAATCAGATTTTGATGTGGGCTTGCATCTGAAGCCAAAGGAGCTGGGTGTAGTTTTGTATTATCCTGTGGCGTTTCCTTCTTCTGCCAATGAGAATTGCACTTTGACGCGGAGGTGTTTGCCTAAAGGCATCATAACTCCGTTCTCAATGGGTTGGATGGCGATCTCTTGGTCGCCTTTTGCCGATTTCGTTTTGAACTCTTGCAGCACCTCCATGAGGTTTTCAAAGTTGCGGCGTTCTTGGATCGTGGCGTGATACATGAGGTAGTCGCCCACCGACATGTCGGAAGTGTCGAGCTCAGAAGCCGCGTCTAGGGACACTGGTTCGGGTGGGGAGAGCTCTGTAGATTTAGGGGAAGTTGGCGGCGGAGTTTGAGCCGTCAGCATTTGTTTCGCCTCAGATTTTGTATCAATTGCCGGTGGAGCTGTAGCTTTAGGTGCCCGGTGACATTCATTGACAAACCTGTCATGTGCATCATAGAAAAAGTTGAACAAGCTGGAAGCCCAAAGTGTCAAGGATTTTTAGCAACGTACACGAGGAACTCGTGATAGTGCAGATGCTTCGGTGAGCTGTTTGTAGAGGACCGAAGGAAGAGCGACGTGACCTGTGCTGCCTCATCCACGGTCAACTTCATAACAGCAGAGCGGCCTTGAACTGCGCGGAGAAATGCTAATAGGTTCAGGAATATTTACGTCAGTGAGAGAGATTGATATGTGGGGGATGCTCGTGCTGTACGCACCATCAGTTGGGAGCGCTCCTTTCATCGAGCCGTGTAGCTTCTTGTCGAACTTCTCGAATCGATGTAATAGAAACCGCAGCCAATCCGCAGTGGGGACCGTAAGCTTTGACAATAAGTTGAGAACCAGTTGCTTCAACTCCCGCCGTCCCCGTGAACACTGCGGGTTTTGTCCGTAGCGCCTAAGGATGATCCGTCGTTAGAAGAATACAGAATCAACTTTGGGCAATAGCGTTGCTTACTGAAGAAATGCTGGGTAGTTGATCTGATTGCCCGTCGAGCGGGGAAATCGTGAGAGCATGCCGTTCAGAAGGTCTGGATCAATATTTACTCCGCACTTGCCCAGTATACGCGGAAACTCTAGGCGAAGGAAAAGCGTTAGCAACTGATACACCTCACCTTCAAAACAAATCTGCAAAACTCACCGTCTTCCGGTAACAATCCCGTGTTCTCGATATCGATGCCTTCCGCAATTTCTAGAAACCTTTCGGCGCCTGTAAACAGACTCCGAGGGGTATCTCCAACTTGCGTAGAACTTGGAGTCGAAGTGTTGCGTGCCGCAAGTGGAGTGCGAAGAAACTCGGTGAGGCGCTTCTCAGCTGCTAGAAAGACGGATCCCAGTTGTGACGTTTTTGAAGGTGACGGTGGCTTTGGTCGTTCGTGCTCCGTGTCAGATTCGGACAGGGAGTCATCGCTACTCAAGTTGCAAATGCGTCCTAACTGATACCACAAAAGACCACAAATTAGTTGAAAAGGAAGGATATGGGGGTGGGAAAATGTACGGGTATTACCTGTTCGTAGTCGAGAACGTCTTCTCCCTTCCCTGTACTCTGTGCTCGCAGCTGTTCCAGCAGGAACTCTCGTTCGGGTCGTGTCAATGGGCACTTCAGGCGCTGAACGAACTTCTTCATGAACACGTTCGCGTCCAAGTAGCCCTCGCCTGCAACATCTAAGCGGTGTAGGGCGTTCTGAATCCCGTGGTACCCATCGCTATCGTCGCCCACAACTCCACGGATGAGTTTGTGCCGAACACTCTCCATGAGTAGCCGCTGGGATTCCAGTCGCTGGTCAATCCGCATCCGAGCTTGTTCTCGCTGCTGAAGCTTCGTGGGGCTGCGAAGTTTTCGCTTCGATGGAGACTGCCGTCCAGTCTGTTGTTGCTGTGGCTGGAGTGCAGGGGGCTGCTGGAGAGCCTTACAGAACGCTGTATAGTCGAAGCCTTTGTTGGTGGTAGGAAAACGCGCCATCAGCTTCTCGACATCACTGAATTCCACAGCGAATGTACAGTTAGCACTCAGTCATAGATCAAAGATGCAGGTATCGGGGTCTTACATTTTCTTTAAATCCTTCGGGGATAGAAATTCGCGCAGCACCGACTCAAGTTCACTGTGTAAGAAAAAAAAGTTTAGCTACGCACCAAATGACCGCCTAAAATGAAGACCTACGCGACATACTTGACATTCTTCAGTTGCCCTTTGCCATTCCTGTCGATCTCTTGGAAAGCTTGGTAAACCTCATCCAGCTGGTGCTCATCGTCGCCTAACAGCACATGAAGCCGCAGCAACTGATGCTCAATAGGTTTCTCCATAGCCACGAAATGTATAGTGACAACAAAATCAACAAGCAAGAAGATAATTTAAGCGTGAAACTCCAGCTTGTACAAGACTGCGTCATCTCATGATAATATTTTCAAACGCTTGTTAGTTTCGATCCCCTACCTACGGCAGGACCTTCTTGCTTGAGCTTACAAGGGACTTGAATACACCGTTCTTCACCTGCAGCAACGCGGACGGCGAATCGAACTCAACCACTTGGCCCGCGTCCAGCACCAGAATCTTGTCGCTGTCCATGATTGTCTTGATCCGGTGCGCGATGCACAGCACCGTCCGATCACCACCACCAAAGCTCTCCTTCATCGTCTGCTGGATGAGCTTATCCGACTCCTGGTCCACGTTCGCGGTGGCCTCGTCCATCACGATCACCTTGCTGTCTCGGATCAAGGCGCGAGCGATGCACAGCAACTGACGCTGACCCACGGACAGGTTCTCGCCCTTCTCCGCCACCTCGTAGTCAAGACCTTTGCCCCACCCAGCCACAGTGTCCGACAAGTGCACCTTGCGCAGAACTTCATACAGCTCTGCGTCGCTCTTCTCGGCGAACGGGTCCAGGTTCATTCGTAGTGAACCGCTGAACAGCATCGGGTCCTGAGGGATGATCGTCAGCTTGGTCCGGAGCTGGTGCACCGTGATGGTAGAGATGTCCACCCCGTCGATGAGTACGCGGCCAGTAGTCGGAATCTCCACGACGCGGAATAAAACACTCATGAGCGAGCTCTTGCCAGACCCAGTGCGACCGCAGATGCCGACCTTCTCACCACTAGCGACGGTAAAGGAAACATTCTTCAGCACAAGCGGAAGGTCGTCACGGTATCTCATGGAGACGTTCTCGAAGGTAACCGCGCCAGTCTGGGGCCAATTGATCGGTAGTGAGTCTTTGTTCACTGGTATGCACTGACCCCCTTCTTCGTCGAGAGAGGCGTAGTGAGTGATCCGCTCGAAGCAGGTCATGACACTCTCCACTTGTGTTGCGACCGTCGTCATGCGCTGGAAGAAGGAGGTGAGCTGTGCCGCATACGTGAGTCCTAGACCAGCCATGGCCGCCCCCACACTCGACTTGGTAGCGACAGCAAGAACTGCTACTGCGGTAATGATCAGCGACACCAGCCAGTCCGTCCGCATATCGAACCACCGCGCCGAAATCTGAAACAGGAAGAGGATTCTGCCGTTGTCGTTCAGAAGCTCTTCACATCGTGAGGCGAAGGTGTCCACCATTTTGTACGAACGCACCGTCTCGATGCCGCTGATGGTCTCCGATACGAGGTTGAGGAACGGCGAGCGCGTGACGCTGTCCAGGCGCTTCAACTCCAGAGCGGACGCCTGGTAGACCTTCGCTGCGAACCAGCAGCCGTACACCACCGGCAAGTAGATGACCAGCACGTAGAAATTTACTGCAGCGCACACGACGAACGATGCCGCTACCTGGAAAATGCACAGAAGCAGCAGCAACCCCCAGTACGGGAGCGGGTTGTCCACTTCGTCCAGGTCTCTCGAGAACCGGTTCAAGATTCGACCGACGGGCGTGACGTCGAAGAAAGTCGTGATCGGAGCGGCCACCACTTTGCGGAGGTGTTTCAAGTGGATCTTACTGGAGCAAGTCATGCAGATCTCCATGAAGAACAGGCAGCGAGCGAATACTAGAGCCAGCGCAGCGATGACAAGTCCAACGTAAACTGCCAGTGTTTATTTGCCTAAGGGGGATCGAGCCCTGCGACCACTGACTCAAGAACCAGTCGCAAGCGAAGAGGAAAAACTGCGCCACAGTGAATAACCCGACGATTGAGCCGAATAGAAGATGCCCGTTCCACTCGGACGAGGACAGATAGTCAATGTACGTCTGCAGACTCACCGACCCACCAATCGGTTCTCTTCGCTGATCAACTTCTTCTTCTTCAGAGTCGAGCCAGTCTTCGCTTCACTTGAAACAGTGGAAGAGCTCTTGGACACGACGACCAGCGACGATTTTCTCTTAGTATCTTCTTCTTTTTCTTCGCAGACTTTGGTCTCCAGCACCTCGTCATCACTTGTTCTGTTACAGCCATCGCTCTGCGTGCTCGAAAGAAACGGGAATTGATCTTCCAGTTTGGCTAATCTGCCGTCTCCAACAATGTCATCACCAGTACACGATCCGCATGCTCCAGCAAGTGGTAGTGAGAGTTGAGCACCAATAGTCGAGTCGCCCTCTTGCAATACCAGCAAGACCCTCAGAAAAGACGGCGTTCGCGACGTGCACATCCAGCGCACTGAGAGGGTCATCGAGCACCACGAAGTCGAACTTCCGAGCGCGATAAAGCGCTCGAGCAACACCCACCCGAGCTTTCTGGTCTCCGCTTAGATTGATGCCCCGCTCGCCAATCTCCGTCTGGTCGCCTTCATCCAGCATCTTAAAGTCGGGGAGCAGTTGACACGCAGCGACGACGCGACGGTAGTGGTCGACGTCGTACTGTTCCCCGAAAGTGATGTTGTCACGCAGAGTCTTGTTCTGGATCCAGGGCTGCTGACTCGCGTATGCGATGTCGCCTCGAACAACTCTCGAGCCGCGGATATTCTGCATCTCTCCGAGGATGGCGTTGACTAGACTCGATTTGCCGCTCCCGACTGCACCGACAACGACCGTGAGGGATCCAGGTTCGAGGGTGAACGTGATGTTCGAGAGCGTCGGGTGTGACATATCCATGGTCCACTGGAAGGCCGCGTCTTGGAACGAGATAAGTGGAGGCCCCTCCTCTAGCTGGACGGTGTCGGAGGCTTCGTCCGCGATGAGGAAATCGGACAACCGCTTCACCGAAGTGAGCGCTTCCGCAACAGCGTCCGAGGCTGTGGCGAAAATGACGAAAGGGGTCTGGCAAGAGCTCGTCAGCGCCATGATGACGAAGGTTGTAGCGATGTTCAGCTCTCTACCAAGTAGGATCGCGGTCGTGAAACACACCAGATTGAGCAGCGTCGGCCCCAGATACACTAACACGGTGTTGGCGAGGCGTAAGTGGTTGTACGTGCGCATCAGCGCCACCTCCTTGTCTCGGATCTCGCAGATCAAGTCGCTTGCCAGACTTTCCCATCCGTAGAACTTGACGACTCGAATGCCCTGCAACATTTCGTTCGTTAGCTTCAGTCGACTCCCACTAATGGTGGAAATCTGTCGACGGTGAGCTGCTATCTTCTTGGATATTGACAACGACCCATACAGGATGACCCCCTTCGTCACTGCGGTGACTATTCCGACGATGAGACCCACTTGTGTACCTATGAGAATGCTCACGGTGGCTAACATCAACGGCAAAATGATGCACCACATGTCCAGCTTGCACGCAACCATCACACGCTGACTGTCGACGCCCACGAAGGCCACAATCTCCCCCGTGTTCATCGTGCGCCGCGCTGTAGTCGAGAGGCGGAGGATTTTCCGGAAGGTGCTGTTGATCACAACCGTTCGAGCGTTGCAGGCGATTCTCGTCGTGAGGTAATTCCCCGCACTTGCGATCGTGGATCTGGTGAAGGCTGCGACCCCTAGCAGAGCCGCCAAAGCGTATCCCGACGAAAGGTTGAACGCGTTGTCGTCGCCCTTGATGTTCTTGATGATCGCTTTGATCACGAACGCTTGGAACAGCATCAGCCCCGCATTCGCTAGATAGCATCCGAGCGCGATCCCCCACTTGTGTTTATCGCTTTCCCAGATCGCAAGGCTGACATTCGGTCCCTGCGGGTTCTCGTTTGCCTTCATCTGGTAGGCGGCATCGAACTTCTCCTGAAGTACACGTGCTTGGTCGGATATAGGCAGGCTCCACACGGTGGTCTCGTCTAATGGGGTTTGGTAGCCACGCTTGAGCAGGGGTTGCAGCCACCACAGCGTGACAATGGATAGCCAGCTAGCCGTGTCGAGAGGGTTTTCAAGCTGAAGCGCTCTTCGACTTGTTTCGTCTTCCTTGGCTAGTTGGCTTGGCCTGGTCTCAGCCGCAGTACAGGTCTTCATATCATGGTAATCGGGACCGTGACGAGTGGCCTCGATCTCGTGAATTGGTACGGGACTTGGCATACCTTCCAACGTCTTGCTGTGCCGTCCACGTGAAGTTTCGGAATGCACTTCAAGGCGCTTAGCAACTCGATGCTTTGGCCAGCAGACGATATTTTGCTGTCCGTTTCCGCGTAATGTCTTTGAAGCGAGGCTTTTCAACGCGCATGGGTTCGTGCGGGTATGTTTCAGCTCCGTGGTCGCCGATCTGTCCTTTCGCTTCAAGTCCAGTGCCAATACGAAACTTCCACCCGAAGACAGAGTATCCCACATTTTCACCCGTACGATAATAATGCTTCAGGGAATCGAGGCAGTCCATGTTGCACGGTCACCCAGCTTCCCCAGGAAAAAAAAATATTTAGCCATTCCCCAGTATTCAATGTTGCCATTAAGGTATCTTGTACTAACCTTACTCAAGGATACCGACCGCTTTACCGGACTCCACCAGCGACTGGAACACGCCTCCCTTGACTTGCAGCAACGCGGACGGCGTGTCGAACTCCACCACCTCCCCACCATCCAGCACCAGAATCTTGTCGCTGTCCATGATCGTCTCGATGCGGTGCGCGATACACAGCACCGTGCTATCGCCCCCGCCGAAGCTCTCCTTCATCGTCTGCTGGATGAGCTTGTCCGACTCCTGGTCCACGTTCGCGGTGGCTTCGTCCATCACGATCACCTTGCTGTCTCGGATCAAGGCGCGAGCGATACACAGCAACTGACGCTGACCCACCGACAGGTTCTCGCCCTTCTCCGCCACTTCGTAGTCGAGACCTTTGCCCCACCCAGCCACAGTGTCCGACAAGTGCACCTTGCGCAGAACTTCATACAGCTCTGCGTCGCTCTTCTCGGCGAACGGGTCCAGGTTCATTCGTAGTGAACCGCTGAACAGCATCGGGTCCTGAGGGATGATCGTCAGCTTGGTCCGGAGCTGGTGCACCGTGATGGTAGAGATGTCCACCCCGTCGATGAGTACGCGGCCAGTAGTCGGAATCTCCACGACGCGGAATAAAACACTCATGAGCGAGCTCTTGCCAGACCCAGTGCGACCGCAGATGCCGACCTTCTCACCACTCGCAACCGTGAAGGATACATTCTTCAGCACAAGCGGAAGGTCGTCACGGTATCTCATGGAGACGTTCTCGAAGGTAACCGCACCCGTCCGGGGCCACTCCGCCGAGCGAGTCCTTGTTGCTCGCTACACGCGTGTACCCCTCTTCATCCAGTGACCCGTAGTGTGCAATACGTTCGAAGCAAGTCATGATGTTCTCCACCTGAGTCGTCAATGTGGTCATTCGCTGGAAGCTGGACGTGAGCTGCGACGCGGACGTGAGGCCCAAACCTGCAACGGCAGCTCCCAGACTTGACTTGGTCGCGATCGCTAGAATCGCCACAGCGGCGATAATCACCGACACGAGCCAGTCTGTTCGCATAGCGAACCACCGCGAGGACGACTGGAACAGCAGGAAGAACTTGGCGTTGTTGTTCAGCAGCTCTTCGCAGTGAGCGGAGAACTGCTCCACCATTTTGTAGGAGCGCACCGTCTCAATGCCAGAAATCGTCTCCGACACGAGGTTCAGGAACGGGGAGCGAGAGGTACTGTCCAGGCGCTTGAGCTCTCGCGCAGAAGACTGGTAGATCCTGATGGCGAACATGAAGGCGTAGCCCACAGGGACGTACAGAATGAGCACGTACGGGTCTGAAGTGGCGCAGACAATGAACGCCGACGACATCTGGAAGATGTAGAGCATCATCCACAGGCTGAAATACGGCAGCGGGTTGTCCACTTGGTCGAGATCTCGCGAGAATCGGTTCAGGATTCGACCCACGGGCGTGACGTCGAAGAACGTGGTGACTGGGGCTCCTAGCACCTTGCGGATGTAGTTGAAGTGCAGCTTGCCTGAGCACCGCATGCAGATCTCCATGTAGTACACACAGCGGATGAACGTCAAGATCAAAGACGCCACGACGATCCCCACGTAAACGGCCATTGAGTTCTTCTGACTGAGGTCTACAGCGCCCTTGGACCAGTGGCTCAAGAACCAGTCGCAGAAGAAGAGCGAGAGTTGGGCAACCGTGAACAGGATGAAGATCGTTGCGGTTAGCACGTAGCCATTCCACTCCGACGCAGCCAGGTAGTTGACGTAGGTTTTCATCTTCACAGAGCCGACTCGTCGATCCTCCTCCACAATCAGCTTCTTCGGCGTCTTGCTCTTCTTCACGTCGGCTCCTCCTCCTCCTTCGTCCTTGGTCAACGCAGCTTCAATAGTGCGCTGTTGCTTCCCTTCGTTCTTCGCTTCTCCTTGCTCTGTGTCTTCAGAAGAATCCACTAATTTACCACGAGGTGAGGTCGCAAGGAAGGAGAACTCGCCTTTAAGCTGCTCCAGCGTGCCGTCTCCCACGATCTGTCCATCCGACATCACCAACACCCGATCTGCGTACTGCAGCAAGTAGTAGTGCGAGTTCAGCACCAAGAAGCGGGTCGTTCCCTGCGCAATGCCCATCAGACCATCCGAGAACACCGCGTTCGCCACGTGCACGTCCAAAGCACTCAACGGGTCATCCAGCACCACAAAGTCAAAGTGGCGAGCGCGGTACATGGCTCGAGCGATCCCGACGCGAGCCTTCTGGCCGCCACTGAGGTTGATGCCGCGCTCTCCAATCTCCGTCTGGTCGCCTTTGCTCCAGCATCTCAAAGTCCGGTAGCAATTGACACGCTGTGACCACGCGACTGTAATGCTCCGCGTCGTACGGCTCGCCGAAGAGGATGTTGTCGCGTACTGTCAGGTTCTGGATCCAGGCCTGCTGACTCGCGTACGCCACGTCGCCGCGCACTTCGCGCGTCCCACGCAGTTGGTGCATTTCTCCGAGGATGGCATTAACGAGGCTGGACTTGCCGCTCCCCACGGGTCCGACGACAACAGTGAGTGTACCAGGTTTGAGCGTGAACGTGATGTTCGAGAGCCTCGGAGCTGGCGTATCCTCGACCCACTGGAAGTCTGCGTCTTGGAAGGATACGACGGCTTTATCATGCTCCAGATTGAGTTCGTGCGTGGGTTCCTCCACTTCCCCCGACACCAAGAAGTCCGATAGACGACCGGTTGAGGTGATCGCCTCCGACACAGCCACCGAAGCGTTCGCGAAGATACTGAACGCCATCTTGCACGAGTTCGTGAGTGCGAGGATCACGCTGGCCGTGGCCACGTCCAGCGTGTTGCCCAGCAGGATGTACACGAGAAAGCAGACCATGTTGAGGATCGTGGGCGCCAGGAACATGAGCACCGCGTTGGTCAGCCGCAAGTAGTTGTAGCGCCGCATGAGCGCCACCTCTTCGTCTCGGATCTGCCGGATGGTCTCGTTAATGGAGTCCTCCCACGCGTAAAACTTGATCACGCGGATGCCCAGCAGCACCTCATTGGTTAGTTTCACTCGGTTGGCGCTGATCTTGGAGATCCGCCGTCTGTAGATCCCAATGTGTTTAGACGTCATAAACGCTCCGTACATGATGGCGACGCTCGTGACGGCGACCGCCAGCCCCACGTAGACCCCCATCTGCGTGCCGATCAAGATGCACACGGCCACCAGGATAATGGGCGAGATGATGCACCACAGTCCGATCGTGTACGCCTCCATGACGCGCTCGCTATCAACCCCCGCCAGCGTCACGACCTCCCCGCTGTTCATCGCGCGTCTCGCCGTGGCGCTGAGCCTTAATATCTTCTGGAAGACGCTGTTGATCACGGCCATGCGGGCGTTGCAGCCCGCTCTCGCGGTCAGGAACTGGGCCGAATTGATCGCTGTGGCGCCGCAGAAGGCCACCACGCAGCCTAGGAACACGGCCAGCCCGTAGCCCGACGAGATGCCGAACAGGTTGCTCTCGTCCTCGAGGTTCTCGAGGATGGCCTTGATCAGGAACGGCTGCAGCAGCGTGAGCGTGGCGCTGACCATGTAGAGCGCCATAGCCACCGCGATATTGTCCTTGGTGGCTTCCCACAGCGCCACGTTGACGTTGGGGCGATTTTGTTTCTTCTTCTTCTTCGTTAGCTTCAGTTCTTGTTTGGTCCATGAGTCATCGAATCGTCCTTGCAGACGCCGAGATTGGTCCTTCTGGGGTAAATCCCACACGCTGTCTTCAGTTAACGGGGACTTGTACCCACGCCAGAGCAGCGGCTGCAGCCACCAGATCGTCGCGACGAACAGCAAATTGGCCGAGTCCAGCGGGCTCGTCTTGTCCTCCTCAGGCTTGGTGGTGGACGCCTCGCGAGGACTCCGGAGCTCGTGGAAGGCAGCGGACGCCGTATCCGGCTCCGAGTCGGCGGCGCGGTGCTGTGGGGGCATCTACCTGCTGATCTGTCTCCCTATGCTCCCGGCGTACACACACACTTGAGCCCCCGGAGGCTTCTGGGAAAGTGAGAGAGCTCCCCATGCTTCCCATCGCCCGTCGTTTTACCAATTAGCGCATAATTTCGAGGGCCACTATTCAAAGCGGTGTTTGTGCGCCGTAAAACGCCAGTCGAAATTCAGCCGCCTGCCTCAAGTGCACGACCGACGAAGGCGCTGGCTCCGTCTTGCAAGGATACTGTAACTGGTCCCGAAAGAGAGGAATTGGCGGTGCTGCCCGCGTGTACTGTAGATGAAGTAAAAACTATTATACCAGCACCTCTACCTAAAAGAAGGTGCAAGTGGTAGCAGGGGATAAGGACAACGGGACTGTATTGACATGTTTAGAGGCATAAAGACACAATAAGGTGGGGGGATCTGGGCACGCGTACACCGACCTACTTGGCTGTGCGTGTCGAGGCGATCGCCAATAGATGCTGCTGCTCACAGCTTTGATCGATCTATCTCTGTTACTCGGACATGGAGCTGGACGATAGGGACGAGGTGATGCTGCCGATCGAGATGGTTTGCTTGCCGAAGCCCGTGGCGTACTCCTGCGCGATCTCAACGGGACTCATCTGCCGCACGTGCTGCAGACAGCGGCCGCAGAACGTCACCTTGTGCTGGTCCATGAAGCCGGCGACGCCGACGATCGCCACCTTCCGCTGGACTCGGCACGAGCGGCACAAGTAGCCTCCACAGAGCTTGCACGAGTGTCCCTGCTTGCTCATACCGCTTGTCCTCGAGACAGAGGCCGTGCACGTGACGCACACTGGAGGGCGGTGGGGTCGGATACCGGACTCTTTGATCTCAGCGTGGCGCTTCCGCAGCAGCCACGTGATCTTCTTCATCTCGCTGCAGTGCGCGTACTTGAGGATGGTCAGGTATCCCGTGGCCATACTGGGCACCACGAGCGTCTTGATCATGTCTCCTGCCGGGTCCACAATTCCCGAGCCGTACGCCTCGACGAGGTCGGGCCCAATCTGCCGGAAGATGCCGCACACCGTCATATTCGCTCGCACGCGGCCTGGAAGATCCCCGGTCTGCGGGAAGTTGACCGAGTGGTAGATCTGGCAGCCGATGCGCTCCCAGTTGGCCAAGCGCACGATGTTCATGTACTCGACGTAGACGTAGTCGCGGTTCTTGATGAGCGGCGTCGACGCGAACGGCAGGTCGAGCTCGATCCACCGGACGGTGAGCGACCGGAAGGGCTCCTCCGCCGTGGGTTTCTCGAGCACCGCGAGCACCGAGCCGCCGCTCATGTCCTTGACGTACGAGGCCTTAACACGCATGGCTTCGGTGGTCGTAGCCACCGCACCGAACATGCAGTCGTCGACGGTGCCCCAAGTGGTGCCCGTCATCAGCAGCGCCGGGTAGTCGGTCGTCTTGGAGCCCATCTGAGACTCGCGCACCACGGGGTTCCGCTCCACGTACACGCGCGTGCCCTCCTTGGACTTCATGTACTTCCAGTCCCGCTCATTGACTTTGCCGCCGTACGCGATGAACTCCTCGTACTTGGCCACCTGCTGGTCGAAAAAGTTGTAGGCGAAGTCCTTGAGCGCGACCTTGTCGGCGTCCGACAGCAGCAGCTCGCCGAACGGGCTCGGGATGAAGCGTTCCTTGCCCATGGCCGACGGTTGCGTAATGTGAGGTTGGCGAGACTCGGGAAGAGCGCGGAAGCCAGAGGATCGACAAGTGAGCTCGACCCTTGACATCCGACTGGACGCGGGAGGGGTGTGCCTGGGCCTGGGTTACCATAGTCGGGTCAGGACGTCAGGTCTGCCGTGCAAATCCCCATTTTCACTTGGAAATAATTAGAAGTCGAGCGAAGCCTACATGTAGAAGTTAGAAAAAGTTACGTATTTTAGCATAATACAGTAAGTAAGTTACTACACGAGCAGGTGGCGTTCCACACACCCGCACAGCGGGCAGGGCAGGGCAGGAAGCACGTGTGATAGCAACCCCCTTCTTTATGCGATGAGGTGAGTGCGCAGGGCGATAAGACCGCTGGAGAGGAGATTGGAGTTGCGCAGTCGAAGTTGCAGCATTTGGTGGAGGGCTCACGGCAACTGCGGGTGAGAGATCCTTTCTCTCTCTCCTGACTATGGTGTCATGACAGGACCTTCTTTGAGGCACCGGAGCGCACGGAGGATTTGAAAGCTGGCAAGGAGCGCAGAGAACAGAGAATCGCGGCATTGCGCGGAGCTCGAGCTTTGTTTCGAGTTTTTTCGGTGCAGACCCGTCTTTCGAATTGAAGACGCGCCGACGCGCGAGTGGTTTGCCCTGGAGCCTCCAGACTCCAATGGAGGGGGAGGGGGCTCTGCACCACCAATGCCGCTGCGTGGCTCTGCATCGGCGAAGAAACTTGCCGCTTGAATGCAGTGACAAAAGATCTACACTATCCATGCTGGCAAAACCATACGCTGAAAATGTAGAGGCACGAAGTGTAGCAAGTTCAACGTTCGCATCACGCAATTGTGTGTGCTGCTGGTATTTTGAGACTGTATGAGTGTCGTGCTGTCAACCTTGGGACACCTCCTCGCACCAGTACAGCCGGACGCCAGGGTCTTCCACGGGCTTCAACATTCCCGCTAAGACCGAAAGAAGGCTAAGGTTATGCTGCCTATCATACTGTACATGTATCACGGAGCCGGTGTTGCAGCAATACCGGTAGGTGGCAGAATTGAGACCGTACAGTACAGTGCGTAGCGTACCGAAACAGATTTTCCTCACACTGAACGATTGAGGTGCACCGGTACTACATGTAGATATTCCATAGCCACACTGATAACTACTTCAAGTAGTATTACTCACTTGAGTCATCTGAATACATTACATTGCATTATTTTCTGTTACTACGTACAATGCATTCCCATCGAGCTAATACTACCGTAGTGTAGCATCTACAAACACTTGTGCTTGCACAGGTCATGAAGAGAAATACAGTACACCACTTCACAGCACACCTCACCTCGCCTGCCTATCAATCAGACATTGTGCTGGCGTAAGACGAGTCGATGTGTCCGTAAGAAGACAATTGCTTGCAGATGCCCGCGGCGTGTTCTCTCGCCACCTCGAGCGGGCTCATGGTCCTCACCTGCTGAAGGCACAGACCGCAGAACGAGACCTTCCGCATCTGCAGCTGCATGTCGGAGGCGACGAAGCTCAACTTGCGCTGGATGCGGCAGGCGCGACAGAGGTAGCCCGCGCAGAGCTTGCAGGTGCTGCTCTCGCCCTTGCCGTAGTCGCCAATTCGCAGCTTGGAAATCGGAGCGGTGCACGTGACACAGACACTTGCTCGCGTCGGGGTGCCCAGTTGCTTGGCCATCTCGTAGCGCTTGGCCAGCAGCCACGTCATCTTCTTCATCTTGCTGCAGTGGGCGTATTTTAGTGTCGACAGGTAACCCGTGGCGATGCTCGGCATCACGAGGGACTTGATCATCTCGCCACCAGCGTCGACAATGCCCGAACCGTACATGTCAATAGTGTCGTTTCCGATCTGGCGGAAGAGATATTCGGTAACCGTCCCTTTTGGATGGTGTAAGCTATGTCAAGATGTGCTGTAGAGTTCTGTTCATTACACTATCGACCCCGCTCTACCCCGGCTGAAAGTCCTACCCCATGGGGGACTCGAACCCTCAACCTCCCGGTCCCCGATGTGCGGCCCTTACCACTACACCGAATGGGATCGGTCCGATCTGGCGGAAGATCGTACACACAGTGATGTTGGCACGCACGCGGGCAGGGAGCTTCTTCGTCTGTGGGAAGTCCACCGAGTGGAAGGTCATGACGCCGACACGTTCGCCGTTTGAAAGACGAACCATCTTCGTGCACTCCAGGAAGACGTAGTCGCGGTTCTTGACGAGCGAGGTCGAGGCGAACGGAAGATCGATCTCCATCCACTTGACATTCATGGAGTTGAACGGCTCCTCCACGGTGGGCTCCTCGAGAGAGGCCAGCACGGCACCTCCGCTCATGTCCTCCACATACGACGCCTTGATCCGCATGGACTCGAGCGTCGGGTTCACGGCTCCGAACATGCAGTCGTCGACGGTGCCCCAAGTGATCCCAGTTAGAAGAAATTCGGGGTGGTCGGTCTTCACTCCGTCTGGGGTCGTCCGGATCATCGGCTCGCGTTCAAGGTACACTCGGGCATCGTCCTTGGTCTTGATCAGCTTCCACTTCTTCTGGTCCATCTTGGTGCGATCACCGCCGATGAACGCCTCGTACTTCTCGATATTTTGGTCGATGAAGTTCAGCGCGAAGTCCTTGAGCCCCTGTCGGTCAGCTTCCATGAGGTTGAGGTCTCCGAAAGGATTGACGACGAAGCGGTCCTTGCCCATGGTTGGATCTAAGGATGATAAGGATGAGATGTTCGCCTGAGGTTCGCGGGGTACTTGCTGGAAACCCAGCAAATTGTAAAATGTGCTGTCGGTCGGTAAGCCACAAGGGAGCTGCCATTCATTCACTGGTGGCGCGAGGATAGAGCCTACCCCGCTCGGTCTCGTGTCTGATCCGGATATTATAGTACTTGGACGGCCAGGTTAGAGCTGATGGAATTCTCTTGGTCGAACGACCGCCGACATCGCTGGATTGGGTTGTCAAAGGGCCAAGAAAAAATACGTCTGTTATGAATTTACATGTGGCGGCATTACCAAGGTGAGGTATGTACGCCTGGACTGCAGTACATGTCAAGCAACTGCGTTCTTATACGAGGAGCTCGCTGCGCTTCGGCTCGGGACGCGAGTAGGTACCGGTAAGTGTAGAACACCAGACTTCTTCGAGCACGACCAAAAGCCCTTAGTGGCGTGCTGCAGTACCGCTAGGTAAATGCATTATGTTGGCAGGAGAAGAGGACATGAATATTTTCACGAGAGGAGCAGTGAAAATAGCTTTTTAGAAGGAAGGCAGGAAGTTGAAACCAACCCAGGTCAGGACGTAGAGCAGCGTTAGTTTCAGACTTCCTCTGCAACGCTCACAGCTTAAGCACAGCGACCCTTCGACTCTCTGCGTTCGCCTCACCAACATGACACGCCTAACGTCGCGATCGACACTGCATCTCCTGCCTGAGGACGCAGGGGCCGACGCCTTCCC
>JAIKVE010000792.1:0-16129 GCA_024679115.1 Phytophthora pistaciae | reverse complement strand
CTGTGCCGTGTGCTTCGCGTCGCTGCAGTACTCGGCGGCCGCCAGCTGGGACGAGTACCTGCAGAGCGAGGAGTACCTGCGCCAGCTGCAGGCCAACGTGCTGCAGGACGCCTTCGTGTCGTCGCTGCTCTGCGGCGAGAACGCGGCGGGCGACCTCCCCACGGAGCACCGCATGCACAAGAACCGCAAGCTCAAGTGCCGCCAGAGCGTGGCCGACTATCGCAACATGACGAGCGCGGGCGTCGTGGACCGCTCCGGCATGGAGAAGGGCTCGATCCGCACGCTCGAGGAGATGCTCATCGAGACGCTGCCCACGCCCGTGTTCACGCACGTGCTGGAGCGCCGTCTGGCGGTGATTTCCCACAGCTCCAAGATCGCCTGCGAGCTGATGAGTCGTGACGGGGTCAAGAAGATCCCGAGGCCAGTGGAGAGCGCGCCGGGCAACGAGGAGCTGCACCATTTAGCAATCCACACACTGTCGGCGCTGCTGGGCGCGTTCGATTACAAGAACCCGCAGGCTTTAAGGCCATTTCAGGAGCTGTCGCAGTTGCTCACGTGCTTCCCAGTGCTGTCGCTGTACTCGTTCTGGAGCCCGATGAAGAAGGCGCCGGATAAGGCCTTGCTGCTGGACAAGCACCAGGTGGAGGCGTCATCAGTGACGTCGAGCTCGGACTCCCATGGAGCGTACTGTGCCGTGGATGGGTTGGACAGCACGTCTTGGCAGTCGCAACCGAGACCAGGCATGGTGCACGTTACGGTAAAGTCGACGGAGTTGGCCAAGGTGACGTCGATCGCGATTCATTGGCATATGAAGTTTGTCCCACAAACGGTCGGTGTGCAGTATCGTATTGAGGGGAGTGACAGCTTTGTGCAGCTGGTGAAGGACCGAACAGTGTCGCCTTCTGGCCCAACAGTCATTGAAACGAGCTTCCCGCCGTCGTCTTGCGAGACCAGAGTCGTCATGTCAGGCCTGCCGTCCTCGAATCGAAATGGGGTCTATGGGATTGAGCATTTGAAGTTGAATATGCCTGCCCCTGGCTCCTTGTTTGCGGATCCAAAGTCAACCTTGAGTGCAGTAGCTCATTGGTTGCTTGGAGCTCTGGACGTTGCTGACGAAGTTATGGCGGCTGAAGCTATCGGGGCATTGCGGTCCTGGGCATTGTCTACGGCATCGCTTAGTGTGACGATGTTATTTGTTGATATGTTGCTGCGTTTGGAAGGTCAGGACAAGGATGATGGCAGCAATCGAATTGCAGCTCTGGCATTGGATCAGGGCGTTCTTTTTTACAATGGAATAAACGCGTATCATACGGAAGAGTCCCAGCGTCTAGCAAGTGGTGGAGACAAGGTAGCGTTTGGTGATGTGCGCAAAGTTGCAGCGACTTTTGAGTCCTCAGTCTGTTCGACTGGAGTAATTGTCGAGGATGGAGGTCTCGTTGTCCGTACACGGGAGACTAGCTACCAGTATGCTGCTGTGAATTGTGGTATCTCGTCCGGGAAGGCCTCGTGGAAATTCCGCCTTGACACGGATACACAGGACGACGAAATGACCTGCTTCGGTGCTGCTATACTCCCCGTGACTGTGAGCGGATACGATTCGTCTCCCAGTCTATGGATGTTGCGAGGCTATAACGGCAATCTCTACGCCCGAGGGCACAAGCTGAGCCGAACAATTGGTAAAGTGCACCCGGGCGATATCGTCCAAATTGATGTTGACATGGGTGAAGGTACACTAGCCTACAAAATCAACGGCACTGATTATGGAGTGGTGTTTACTGATCTCGCCGGGCATGAGGTACACCCTGCTGTGTCGTTTTATGGCTCAGGAAAAGTCATTACCTTGCTTGGCGTCACTAAATGGGATTGCACTAGCTCCGGACCAGCCGATATCGACCCGGTTTTCCTTTCAAGTATGAGAGAGTATCATTTCTCAGTTGGGTATGGAACTTTGGGCAAAGGCAACCAGCTTGGGTATGCAAGCAATGGGGATTCGAGCTCTTCACAAGCCAATGCTTCGACGACAGGCAGTACCACGATCCACATTAATGGCGAGACTAAGCAACGCTGCTTGTCGACACACCCGCCTTCGCACGGTGATGCCTACGTAGTCTATGACCTGGCTGAAGCGTATCATACGATTAGTGGTGGCGTCGCTCTTAATGACGGTACACGCAATGAGTTTTTCGAGAATGGTGGCGTCTCGTTGGTCTTCAAGATTGTTGGAGATGACAAGTTGCTGTGGCAATCGAAACCGATGTCTGATACCCGCCTGATTGAGCAGTTTGAAGTGGATGTGAGGAACGTCAGGATGCTGGAACTCAAAGTATCGTGCGTTGGTTCAAACCATTGCGCGCACGCAGTCTGGGTGGACCCTTGTTTGCATCCTGTGGAAGAGTGGGTTTGCACTAAGTGCTCTTTCGTCAACAAAGGATCCTCAGAAATGTGCACAGTATGCAGAATTGGAGTCCGTGATGAAAGCTCGGCATCAGTTAAGGAGCTTAGCTCTGAAGAAGCAAGCGATGAAGCTTCTCAAGCGCGTATTACGAGTGAGCACGTCGCACAGCATTCGGGATCCCCCGGTGAGCTCGGGACGACAATTATCCGGCAAATCTACGATTTGTACAAGCTTCAGTCAGAACGTACGAGCTCGACGCTTTCGACAACGAGACCATCTGTTCAGTTTGAGGAACCATTTTGCCGACAACCATGCAACGAAGTATTTTCGCTACTGTTGACGATACTCCAGCGATTCCGCGCACAATTGGTTGATTCAAGTGAGCATGGACAACATGCTCGGGATGGTTGCGTGCACATTCTTGGGATTATCAGTGCCAATTTGGAAAGCATTTCATGCCATGACGTGAAGGATCCTTCAACGGAACTTGGTGTGTCACCGGAACTGGTCGGTAATCTACGAGGGGAACTTGAAGCAATGGCGTGCATTCGTCAGGAACGTGGTGCTCTCGGGGGGAAGTTGGCGGAGGATATCGAAAAGGCCGCTGCTCGAACTATCGTGGCCGGAATATCCGTTTTGTATCCTTCCGCGATCGAAAAGCTCGAGCTGCTTCTTCAATTGTTACTGGCGTATATTGACCATCCATTTGAGGCCACTTCAGCGAATCATTTCGTCTTGACGTCGGTGATGAAGCTACTTGCTGCGCCGGGCCCAGACGGAATACTAACTTTCATGCCGTTTATGGCAGCTGAGACTGATGAAGCGACATGGTCCTCAGCAGTAACAAAAACTGTCGGGCTTCTCATGAAACTAGTGGTGAATTCTCACAGGGAGCAGCTTGCCGCCGATGCTGATAGCTCTCCTAAGTGCGACGGGCTTTCTGAGGTAGCTATTCGCTTGCTGAAGACCTATCAGCTGTATCTGCTATCAGAAGCGGTTGAGCTGACAAAGACAAATTCTGTTGAAAACGACCCAGCTAGTCCAAAAGACTCGACTCAGCTGCGAGTACTGTTGCAGCGAAGACTTCAAGTGCAAGAAGCAACGATCCAGTTTGGTTTTCTTTCGTTGAACGCTTATCGGGATCTGATTGACAACATCGTTGGATTTCAGGCGGAAGAGTCCTTTGTTCTCTCCCGGGATGCGGCAGTTCGACAGGCAAGCACTCGTTCATACAGGATTCCGTTGCTTTCGGAGGTTCTTCCGTGGTTTGTATCCTCCTTGTGCCTGCTACGTCGTCAAACGTGGCTCGCTCGCCCAATCCTACCGGCGATTGTCCGACTTCTCGAAACAGTGGACCACTATTGCTCTGAGTCTCAAATTGTCAGCAAGTCTGCGCATCGATTCCAGCAGCTGGAGGCCCATCAAAAGGCAAGGTTGATTGAATCACAGGAAGTTGAACGTGCTGCGGCGCTGGAACGAGACCCGAGCTTTAGGTCGCACACATCCAAGCGCCTGTATAACGTGTTTCACCAGCTCTACACGGGCGAGAAAGACCACTTCGAGGGCCAGATCGGTTTTCAGTTTGAAGCAACGAGCTCGTTTTCTATTGTCGCACTAGGACGCTCGGTCAATCCTACCAGACACGGTGGCAGACTTACGCGTGAGCACACAATCCGGCTGTGGGAGGAAGGGTCGCAGCTGCTAGTTGCGCAAGTGACAGTCGGCGGTAGCTCCAAGAAGGACGCACTTGGGTATGCATTGGAGATGCTACCAACGCCTGCAAAAATTATTCAAGGGAAGCTGTATCGACTGACGACCCAGGAATTTGCGAACGGAGGGGATCCATGGTACAAGAAGGAAAACTTGCCCGACGAAGAGTACGACGAGTCGTTCATCAAGATTTTGCGCGATTGTTATGCCTCTGGATCTGTTGGGTTTCCGGGCTCTCAAAACATGATGGGGGCAGCGTATGGTGTTCCGACGTTTATGGTTCAAGACGAAACTCCTCTGGCTAGTCTTCCCCGTTTTGTTCCCCCGCACGGCTGTCTTTCGCTACGGTTCGACACGAAGAGGAGGTTGAATTCGGTTTGTATTAGTCACACTGGTACTTCAGCTTATGTGAAAGATGGCACGGATACGTGGCGGACTTGCCTCTTGAGAACGGCGTTCCTTCATGGCGTGCATTCTGTTGATTTCGCCCTCAAGAGCTCGCGCGCCGGTGGGTCCGTGTCTGGACACGTTTGTGTTGGAATTGACTGGAGACAGCCACGAGAACAACGCCGTTTGGATGCTCAGTTATCCACTTATGAAACGTTTATGGGGGAGACGGCGACAAGTATCGGATGGATGCCCGCTATAGGTGCTGTCTGGGTGAAGGGCAAGCGCTATGACTATGGTCCAAGGCTTTCAGTTTCTGTGGGCGATATATTCACAGTTACGATTGACTACGATTTACAACTGCTGGCGTTTGCATACAATGGCAAAAATATGGGGGTTGCGGTGGGACCTCGAGAGTTCCGGCCCCTTGGCACTACCCTTGAGGGACTTCCACAAGTGGTTACTGCAGGTGTGTCGCTCTACGGCTTTCAGGATGTCATTCAAGTTCGACCGTCGGGAATTGCAAAGTCAACTCTCCGCATTCACTGGCTTTTTGATTTGCACAATTCGTTGGCCTCCCTGGCTGGGCGGATAACTAGCACATTAATTGCTGGACACCCCGTCGATGGCGTGGAAGAGGAGCTACTGCCTTGGCTACAATCGCCGCTACTCAGCGGGGGCGTTGCTGAGTCCCCTGCGGGATTAGATCAGTCAGGTGCCAATGCACCATTACGCTGGAATGATGCGCTTCAAGCAGCATGTGCTCGCTACCCATCAAATGACCAGGGAACTGGAAGTGGTGTCTTTACAGGCATGCCGCCAAATGCTCCATCGAGTGTTGAAAAAGAATCCGTGTTGCGGAAACGTGTTTCTGGTGGGCGTTTGGATGCCACTGAAGGCGTCAACCAACGAGACCCGTCGTTCTGGGGTAATTGGACAATGGATATGACGGAACGTGGAACCGTGCAGCTGATCATGTCTTGGTTGGAGAAGCACTGTCCCGATCGTACCTTTATGAGCCGACTTGGGAAATTCCCCGCATGTGAACGGTGGATGTGTGCAGCTTTGATCATGCACGCACCACTTCACGTGATCCAGGAGGTGCAGGCAATCGCCGCGGGTGCTGGTGCGAGTACAGCGGGGGAGGTTGTTGGTGCGGACTTCTTCCTTGCTCATGCGAATCTAACTCCATCTGATGATCTAATTCTCGTTTGGAAGCGTATACTGATTCTTCGTCACTGGCTGATCAAGACGAGGCAGGAATATCGAGCAAAAGAAGCAGACGATCCTTCGCCAAACGAACAGATGAGAAGCGAGATGCTACCAGAACAGGAGTTAAAGCGCTTGGGTGATGATATCAATCTGGAACAAAGCGTGGTAGTGCCAAAGACATTCGACGAGCTAGTTCAGCAAGTGATCCACCGAGCTGAGTTTTTGTGTAAACTAGCGCCGCCTTCAGAGGAAGCCGAACGTCTCAAGGGGGACTCCCAAGTGGCGTTGTTCAATCTGGCTGAAAAATGGAGTGCCCAGAAGACGCCGCCTTCATTACAACCGATGCTTGAACGGTGGAAGACGCTAGGGGAGGCGGATAGTTCGAAATGGTCTGGTATCGTGGATGTGCTGCGGGCGCAGCATCGCTGGAGAGCTCGTCGAGCGTCGATCCAAGCGCTTGCCATCCCAACGTCTGCATTGACCCAGCAACCGACTGATAGTGATGACAATGATGACATTGACCCGGCCGATGATGTGACTGTGAGCAAGAAATACGACTACACAAGCACTTTCTCTGCGATGATGAAAGCGTGCGAATTGTACATTCGCGACGGGACCGGAGCTCCGCCTGAAGTCCTAGCGCTGTTGCTTGAGAGGCGACAGCGACGATCCGATTCTCGCTTGTTTGGCCTTCAAGCTATGAAGAGCATTATATCGTTGCTTTCGTACGATTCGGCCATCCACAATGCTCTGATCTTTCTGCGTCCTGCCATGAGAGGGTTCACCGATAGCGAGAAGGAGTCACGCGACCTTAACGACGGGCAAGTTGTGGCGGAGACGTTCCGAGCTACAGTCCGTCACCATTACCTGAAGGGCCTCGAGGGCTGTAATCGGCAGACTATTGACAGCGTCCAAGGTGCTTTCTGTGATTTATACGCGTACCTGGCTCAGTTGCTTGGAGGGAGCTCCGGCTATAGTGTGTCCGATCCGCAGCTGAAGCAGACGATTCTGTGTGCGTGGAGTTTGGATTTCGAGCCACGAGACCATCAGTTCCTGCTAGATACTGGGATGCTGTCCAAGCTACAAGAAATATTCTCCATCAGCTCCGTTCTACGAGAGGCAGTTGCTGACAACAACTGTTCTAGCAGTACCGACGATGGTTTGACGTTTAACTCGCTGCACCAGTACTCAAGCATCAATTGGCACCCTCTGTCAGAGGAGTTCGTTCAGCAAGGACTGTTGCGGAGCGGCTACATGACGAAGCGCGACGTGATTCGGCTGCTTCGTCGGGCTCCTTACTATGCCTGCCCTACACAGTGGTGGAAAAAGAACGACTTGGAGGGTGCGAATGATACGGTACCTATTACATCGCGCCACACCGCTTCATCGCTCTCATTGCTTTACGCTGATATGTTGGCTGGGCTCCAACGGAAGCTGTTGGGACCTCCAGCTCGTGCTCCCAGCTCACAAGCGCTGCTCTTTGGTGCCAAGATAACACCAGCAACCACGCGGGGTGCACAAGCGTCGACAAATCCAAAACCGGACGATGTCAGCTACTTGGAGATGCCAGCCCTGGGCGAGACGAAGGACTTCACGATGGAAATGTGGATCAATCCAACTGAATTGACGGGATGTCAAGCATTGCGATGTGATAATGGCATGGAAATTGGCAGTGTGTACCTGGAGTTAATTGGTCGGCATGTGCAACTGTCGATTCCAGGCAACTTCCCTCGCGAGCGGCTGTTTAGATCATTCCAGCTCTGCACCTTTGAGTGGACCCATTGCGCCGTTGTTTATGATTCAACTGCACGATCTGTCGAGCTATATGTGAACGGAGTGCTGTCGGAGAAGATGGCCTTTGAGCGTGTCTGTGGTAGCGTAAATTTCCGAACTGCTCGGCTCGGTTGCTGGATGAGTGGTGTTGACGCACAAGGTGCAGCGCTCACGAACATCTCAGCTCAACGCAAGTTCAAGGGCTCCATCGCAGAGGTTCGAATATGGAGAGTCTCTCGTACTGGCTACGAGATTCTACAGGACTATCAACGCAGTGTTCCACTAGTTAAGTCCTCAACGGGTACGGCCTTGACAAAGTCACAAGTTTTCTCCGAGAACTTGATGGGGCTGTGGCATGCAACCGAAGGAGAAGGCATCTGCGTCTACGATTCCGCACCTGTTCTGAAGCTCGCGACCGAAGGCCCAGACGCAAGGGGCAACAACTTAACAGCACAGCATTGCCGCTGGATTCCTACCAGTATACCAGTCTTCGGGAACGACACGTTGGACAGTTTGCAGCCAAAAGAATGGAGTAGGGTCATTGCATGCGTTCGATCTTTCCAGCGCAAAGTTCGATCGTGGCTGGCGAAGCAGTTTGATGAATCTGTCAGACTATCAAAGCTGATTTGTGAGCACGATGAGCGCGTCGATCTTCAAAAGTGGAGCCAGTTGTCTCGAGTAGGGGACGATGATGATGAAATCGACTTGTCAGATAGTGACGATGCGTACTTGAGTGGAGGAGAACTTGCACCTGGAAGCAGCCAACCATTGGATGCGGCTGCGAGTCAACTGATCTCGCAGTGGAGTGCATGCACAGATGAACAAATGATTATTCGCAAGCAAACTAGGCGATGTGCGTGGGTTGTTTTCCGCTTCTTGGCGTCGACTGGTATTAGTGGAGCTTACGAGAGACGAGAGGGGGAAGCGAAGTCTGTTGCGGCCTTTGCGAAACAAAAGCGAAAGCAGCGTCTTCAGAAGGCTGGAAGCTCCGGTAATGTAACTGTTGTCGCCGGACTGTCAAGTGGAGAAGCCTCACGCCCTCAGGGTCTAAGTTTCACGAAAGAAGATGCAGCTGCCCGTTCAGCTGAAGCTGCCAGTGATGCGGCAAAAAGCGCAGCTACTAACAGAGAGCTGGAAGAGCCCGTTCTCCAGACGTTGTGGTTCTCGAAAGAGTTCCATCGAAAAGTATTTGAAGTTCTTGAAAAAGAGCTGATCCAAGGCAAAGAACTGACAGAAGAAGCCGAAGGGTTGACTCGTGCTCAGCGAATGCTTCGTTCGGTATCGACTCCGGTCCAAAAGCGAGGTGCAAGTCTTCGTCAGTATCCAAGCGACGTAGCTCGTGGAAAATCCGGTTTTGTTAACATCCACCATGCCCCGAGCGACTTGACGGGAGATGTCGAAGTTCTGGAGCCTCTTGAGGTGGAGACGCACATGTTCAGTGTCCTGTTGTTCATGCTTTCTCAGAGCCAGCAATCTCCCGCGATCACATATCTGGTACGCCCTCATATGCTGCGTGGGTTGCTAGAAATGTTGCGGCTGGCATCACCTCGATCCCAGCGTGTTGTCAAGCTACTTCTCCGCAGAATATGTTGCAGCGGAAGTGTCAAGCCGTCCGATGTAGGTGACATTCTTGGATCTGAGTCCGTGCTGATTGATTTGCTACTTGATCAAGTCGCCGAGTCTGTGTGTAGTACAGCTGCACCGATGCCAACGCACGCCGTCAATGTCCCACCGAGCAGTGCACTAGCTGGAACGTCGGACCGAGAAACCACAATGGCATCCGCAGAGTCTTTAAGCAACCCCATTGGGTTCCGCTCGGGTCAGATCTCACTGGTGGTCGCTTCGGAAAGTGTGGCGTTGTTGCGTAGGCTACTGATGGAGAAGAAGTGGCAGCAGGGAGTTGCTGAAAATCTGTGCAACGCTATTCGCAACATCGCTCCGATCCTAGCCAGGAAGAAGTCTGGCCCACCATCACCTGATGTAAGGGCAGCCCCGGATCCATCGGATATTAGATTCCGAGCAGCAATCATTCGTGCTGTCGGAGCTCTGTGTGTTCTTGGCTCTCATTCCGACTGCGTGCGAGTCGGTGGAAAGGTTGCTGTGGCTGCACAGGGCCCTAACAATGACGTGAGTGCCGATGGCAGCGGCCAAGCAGTGAGTGCAACGCTGATTGAGATGAATTCGCAAGCTTCGACAGTTCGCGTGGTGTTCCACCCTACCTCTTCGGAAATTGACTTCGACCCCAGCCACAACATTCAAGATGTGAAGCTGTCGGCTGTGTCGCCAACTGAAGAAATTTGTTTGCCCCCGACGGCAGTGCCGCTTACAATGGACATGATGCCAGTGATTCTTCAACTCTCGTCCTTGGATGAAACAAGCGTCTTGAAAGAGTTTGACAGTCTGTGGAGACTTCAAATTCGATCTCGTGCGCTGTTGGCGCTGGAAGCTCTGTTGCGCCACTCACTTCATGTTACGAAAAGCTTCGCGCATGACATAGTGGCGCAGAATCTGCTTCGGTTCGCTCTGACACCCATCAGCCTTAACAGCTTTCTAAGCCTTCCGCTGTTGCAGGAGAGAGGGCGAATGATTTTGTGCCGCCTGATCGAGTCATCAACACCGTTGGGGGAAGCCATGTTTCATGGACTACAGGATCCAACCCCACCGGAACTCCCAGCGTCGGATTCGACGGATACTACTGGTGGTGTTGAAGCTAACGATGACCCGGCCGAGGAAGAAACTGAAGCGCATCGTGTTCGTAGGTGCTTTGCGTCCACGCTGGCCGCGATGGGTTTCGAGTTTGATTTGTGCATGGCTGCACTCGAACATTCTCGCGATGACCCTAACTTGGCTGTTGAGTGGCTGATGGGGGATGGAGCAGCTTCCTACCAGGAACGTCAACAAGCGCAACGCCTAGCCCAAGCAACTTTTGCAGCGCACGAAATGGCTGATGGCGCTGAAGGATCTGCGGGTCTGACGCTTGAAGCAAAGGCGTCAGAGCTTCAGAATATATCTGGCATGCCTTACTGTCTGGCCTTCTGCGCCCTGGAGCTCTCGAACAGTGACCCCAATCGCGCCATGGAGTGGTTAATGGAGCACGGAAGTAATTACGCTGAGAAGTTTGACTCACTGGATCTGCTGACGGATTCATTTTCTGCTGCGAGAACCGTGGTTCTGGAAGACCGAGCGGCTATGGAAGAGATTGATCAACCAGACCCGCTAGTAACAACTTCCGATCGACGGGACGCTATTGCTGCGGAGTATTTGGGCTCGGCTGCATCGTCCAGAAGCACAGATCTGTCGTATGCTCCCAATGTCGATGCAATGGCAGTGACGCTAGCTCCAATTCTGGCGCCCGGACCCGCCAAACCCGCATCGGGAATTGCAGCATCGCGGGATTCAAGCCTGACAGCCTTCTTGCCGCTTGATCCAGAGTACTTAACGCCCAATGTTCTCTTGACGGTAACCAGCGATATCGGTCCTGTCCAGCGATTAGCTACTAGCGGGCGGACGGGTATCTACAGGCGTTATTCACCGGACGATGGTGTGCTGATTACTTTTTTGAATACTGAGTCTGGTGCGTATGAAGACGAGTGGCATTTTCCACGAGACTTGCGCAGGATTGTGAAGATATACAACGAACCGCTAGAGGGCGCGGAAAGCATACACCGCGTCGCTTTGAGAACGGAAAACGCCCTCTCTACGTATTACGCTAGACGAGCGATCACAGCTTTGCTCTGTGCATTCGATTCGGCTGGGAAATCGACCGCAAATGCATCAAGAATCACCTCTGACGAGGCGCAAGTGCTCGAAGACAAACCACCGTCGCTGTCTTCATCTTTCTCGAGTGAAATCTTAAGTGTGGTGGGTGGCCCGCGGCAGTTTGTGAGTCTTCTCAAAATGGTGGCAGCCTCTGAAATGAACTCGACCCAGCACGCGGAAGTGGATGGGAAAAGCAGTGCTACAACTGGAACTTCAGCCGCCGGGGGTAGTGCGTCGGGTGTTGATAGTTCGGAACAACCAGGCTCCTTATTGGCAAGTCTCCAGACCATCACGCTGCGGATGCTTCGCGAAGAAGCTCGCACGGAGAAGTTCGAGCATTCCGAGCAGACTTCATCCAAGCCACGCCCTGGTTCTCCGAAAAGAGACCAAGCAAGTGCTCCTTACGGAAGTGTTTCTGAGTCTATCAGCGAACATTCTGTTGTTCCCGAGGTTTATGAGTACGGTGATGAGGACGATGATGATGAGGCTTTGAACCGAGCAATTGCAATGTCTATCGAATCCGCTCAGCTGCCTCCTGCTCCTGTAGCAGCCATCGCACAGGACACTAGTGCAGATTGGGCTAGCGAGGAGAGCAAGGGTGAAGACGCGTCTGTGTTCAGAATGAGGCGAACCCGCCAGCCGTCCGATACCGAGGCGCAAGAAGTTGCAAGCGCCTACTTGGGAGGCGGAATCGACGATCATGACGGATTGCTGTCAAGTGTGCTGGTTAAAGAGTGCGTCAGTCACTTTGTGGAGTCAACGCGAATGGCTGGAGACGGTGCAGGCGAGGCAGCAGTCCAGGAATTCCAGTCGTTGCACCCATACTTCGGACGATGCGAATACGCTCGCGCTGTGACCATCGACAGCTCATACCGATGTTTGCGAATTGTGTTTGATCATCGGTGCCGACTGGGGCCCAAGGCGAAGTTGACGTTCTATGCAGACCCAGAGTGTGAGAATCGCCTTGGTGTGGTGGATAACGCCATGACCACTTCAGGCCACCTACTTCCGGACTTGATCATCCATTCGCATCAATTTTGGTTCCGCTTTGCCGCGTCAGAAGAGAACGTCACGAAAGACAACGGATATGGATATCGCTTCCAGGTGAAGCCAATGGCTAGTATCCGCTGGACGAAGGAGTCCGAAGTACTTGCAAGTCCCTCGCTGGAATGGGCATGCTGGGTCCTGGAGCTTTTGCTGAACGATGCGACGGAGCTGGTAGCTCACGGAGCTGTGCACAACCGCAAGATCTACGGTGCGCTTGTGCGCTATCTACGTTCTCCAGGAGCTCCGTTTAAGGGACGTGTCGTGCGCCTACTGCAGCAGTTGCTGCATCGCCCAGAGCTGTTCCCCGCAAATGAAATCCCTGAACTTGATGCACTTGAATCGATCTCGAGGCTGGCGGTGACACGAGCAGAGGTGGACAGAGCGAGTGGCAAGGTCTTCCTATCCTCTCATTTACTGCAGTTGGTAGAACTATCAATGGTGATTTCCTCGGCTTCGTCCGTCTTTGAGCGCAAGCTAAACGGTTCGACTGCAGCGCTAGAGCCACAAGTAACACCGCCCTTCGATTTGCCTGTTCCGTTCGAGCGGAAACGAGTGCGCGACAGTCTGAACGACGTGTCCGAGTTGACGAGGTTCCTTCTTGGGCAAACCACGCGTCTTCCCCAGCACATTTTAGTTGCGATTTGGCTGGAGGTGTACGGGTCTTCTGCGGTAATCGAGACTGCCCACCCGTACACGCCTGGGGCGGCGCTGACGGGACACGTAGCGTTCGATGCTGCCCAAGCCCTTCGTATTACGTTCGACTCGCGCTGTTCACTTGCGCCTGGGCAAGGACAGACAATGGCGAGGTTGGAGTTGGCTAGCTTTGTGCTTGTTCCCCGTGACGATGACACCGGTGAAGTTGTAAAGGAGATTCGCAGCAACCGAACATACGCGGGAGAAAGTGGTTGGCCTGAAGCTGCTATTTCACATGAGGGCAACAATATGGAGTACAAGTTTCACGCGGATGAGAACGCAGGCGCTCACTTTGGTTTCGCAGCAACAGTGAATGCTCTGGGTATTCCAAAGGAGAAGCAACTAGCTCGAGCGACGGTCGATGATATCGAGCAGCTGCTCCAAAGACTCCTACTGATGCAGGCAGATCCTGCACCCGAGGGTGATCAGTGGACGCACGGAATGGACTTGCAGCTTGTGGACTGGGTGAACAACCATGTTGAGCCTGCAGCGTCGCTACCGTCGTCCACGCCAGCGACGACCAAGCACTCTGTTGACCTGCAGCCAGCGGATATCAAGCTAAACCAGACACTGGACGGCCTGCGCTGCTCGCTGCTGTTGGGTCTATCACTGGAGTCGCTGCAGCTTCGGTTTGCATTGTTGAAGTATCTGAATCTGAGCCTACAGCACTGCTTGCCACTGCTAGATCTGCGTGATACCAAGTCGCCGTGGACCATTGCTCACCGGCTGCGCCAGCTAAGCCATTGCATCTTCTTCGACGTCAAGAGCGCACTAGTGGAAGCAGCTATCGAAGCCACAAACGTGGCGGGAGAAACTTCTGGATCAAGCTCGCAACAGCAGACAGCGCGTATCACGCTGGATCGGATGCAGGCACTCGAATCGAGGGACGACCGTGAGGTGGAGCCGTCTGTGTCCGAGTGCTTCTTCGCTCAAGCGTTCCGTCAGCTGAACCAGGTCGACCCTGCGCTCTTACGGCGGCAAATTGACAGTAAAGGTCGACTCTTCAGCGTCAAGTTCCGCGGTGAAGAGGGCGTGGACTGGGGTGGAGTGTATCGCGAGGGTGCGACGTCCATGGTTGACGACTTGTTCTCGCCGCACTTCAGCTTGTTCGTCCTGTGCCCCAACGGCCAGCACGACACAGGCAACAACCGTGGAATGTATCTGCCCAACCCCAAGTGTACGTCGCCTGTTGCGATGCAAATGTTTGCTTTCGTTGGTCAACTACTCGGAATTTCGCTACGAACCCATGGCGATTTCCCGTTCATGTTGCCGTCTCTGGTGTGGAAGCAGTTATTGGGTCAGACGCTCACGCGGTCGGACCTCGAGGGCACGGATGCCATGTTCATTCAGATGCTCGATGGAATTGCCAACTGCGAGAATGACGGCATTTCCACCGAGGAAGAGTTCGCTACAGCCTTCGCTGGACTTGAGCTGCGCTTTACTGCTTCATCATGCACTGGAGAAGAAATCGAGCTTGTGCCTGGAGGCCGCCACCTGACTGTAAGATTCTACAACAGACTGGAGTATTGCCGACTCGCAGAGCGTGCTCGGTTGGAAGAATGCAGTGCGCAGGTGGCCGCCATGGCTCGCGGCTTCGCAACTCTATTCCCTCGCCGCGTCCTGACACTGCTGACTTGGCAAGAGCTCGAGATCCTCACGTGCGGCTCGCCGAAGATCGACCTGGATCTGTGGCAGCGGCACACGCGCTACGACGGCTACGCGGAGGACGACCCGACGGTGCTGCTCTTCTGGGAGGCGCTGGCGGAGTTCTCAGACGAGCAACGAGCCGACTTTGTGCGATTTGCGTGGGGCCGAAGCCGCCTGCCGAGAGGCAAATGGCCGCAGCCCTTCAAGCTGTCCAAGAAAGGAGGCCGCGACGCCACGCGCAGCCTGCCGGTTGCACACACGTGCTTCTTCTCGGTCGAGCTCCCGCCCTACACGTCGCGCGAGACCATGCGCTCCATGCTGCTTGCGACTATCACCTTCGGACTGGGCGGCATCCTCATGGCTTGAGCTGGCTGAATTTGTATATTTTTCTTTCCTGTGTAGTACCTGTATATCGATGAGTAAGTTGCCTGGGGGCTGCCAGATTGGCAGTAAGCTACACTCGTCCACTGCAACACCACAACATAACAAGCACAAACAATAACTAAATGAGCGCTTACTTCACTCACTCTCGCTTCATGTTTGTTGGTTTTCTTCATCTGCTCGGGTGGGTAGTTAAAGGTGACGGTGTGTGTATCTGTCGCCTCCTACGGGCTCGTAGCGCTCCCAAATTTACACGCGCTTGAAGTTCTCAAGGCCGCTGCCTACAATACTGCAGTTCTCCACCTTCATGGCCTGCTGCACGGCCTCCTCGCTGAACTCCGCGGACGGCAGCACGACCTGCGAGCTCTGAGCGATGGCGGCGAACGGGCCCAGCGAAAGGCCAGCCTCCTCGCCCGTGAGCAGGATCTTGTCCGAAGCGGTCAGGTTCAGGCTGCAACAAGCATAGAACAACAGTTAGTGAGTGGTCCAGCCATCCAAACTATTTTTTTTCCTGCTTCGTTCGAACCCCTTGGCGAGCTTCTCGGCGCGGTTGAGCAGGTCGCCGTGCGTGAGCACCGCGCTCTTCTTGGGGTTCTGTCCCTCCACCTCTGCACGCACAAGATAAAGCAACAAGAATTAGCCGCCAAAGTCCACTACTAAACGTTCTTGTCAAGTCTACAGCCAGGAAACGTACTCGAGTACGTGACGGCGAGCGGCGTCTTGTCGCTCAGCGTCTTGGTCAACGCCTTCATGGCGTAGGGCTCGGCGTTGTTGACCATCATGCCGTTGAGGTTGATCATGCCCTCCACCGGCTCCCAGCTCGTGGTGATGACGCTGTGCAGGTGGCGGAACTGCTTGGGGCGGAACACCTCCATGCGCTCGCGGACTACAGTCAGTCATAACAGCAACAATCTCCATCAGCCTCTCATCCTCTATCTATTGACAACACCGATGCAGTCTCACAGGTGGCGAGCTCCGGGAAGAGGCCCTGCACGATCTCCGTCTGGTTGCGGCCCACCTGCTTGGGCTCGAACACGAGGCCCGCGGCCTGGCTGTCGTGCAGGATGAAGGCCAGCTCCTCGGCCTGCGACACCTGCGGCTCGATGACGGCCAGCGTGAGGCCCG
>JAIKVE010000791.1:0-16131 GCA_024679115.1 Phytophthora pistaciae | reverse complement strand
CACACCCACCCACACCAACCCGTGCCTGGTGGCCGCTGTACGGCGTGTTGCAGGCCCGAGGGAACGACGCACTACGGCAAAGACATTGGCTAGGATCCGCGAAGAAGCTCGATAGTACGAAAATATCGCGACGGTGCTGTAGACCCAGCAGCTGGAGGGATAGCGACCACAATGGAATATCCGTCGATAATGTCTTCACATTGCTGAGATATCGGAAGATGGCTTCACAGGCATCGTCTGTCCGAAGCTGGGGGCGCTGAGCGGCTATATCAAGTTATCCAACAGCGAAAATCAGCAGACGAATTCTTGATCAAGACCCTGATGACAAGCTTTGGCAGCGAGGACGAATCGGCGACACCGTTGGAGACTGCAAGGCAATACTCGCTTCTGAATGCAATTGCCACGGCGTTGCAGAATACGTAATTCTGCACAATGGAGGAGGAATGAATTGATTCGGACAGCACGCTAGTTCAGGTGTTCAACGCTGGTGGTGCAAGCATTTAGGAAACTCGATTGTAAAATGACTCACGTCGTTGTAGGCGAGAGGAAAACGGACTCGTGTACCTGGCTTAGCTTAATCGCCTCTTTCTTCAGATGTCTCTTAGATATATATATTTTTTTTTTTGCGTTTCGGTAGCAACAACGACTCCAATAGAGTAGAGTAAAAATATACTCGTATCGTTACCCTTCTAACCCCTTCAGCTCTTAAACGGGGCTCCTTAGTCGATCACAAATGTGAAAACGAAGAAAAAAAAATACTTCTATAGAGTATTTTGAGTAACTACTCTCAAAACCAGACGGGGGTGGTCACGTGGTCTTGTGTGGTACGTATTAAATCGCACCGATGAAATATGTTATACCGTTCGACGCCCTACGTGTTTTTGGGTACTATTTTTCACAAAAAAACGGTGCTTCTAAAAGCCTCTTATGTGTCGTACAGTACACGTATTCTTAAAATTAACAAGGGGGGTGATTCGTGGCTGACAAACCCTCCACACTTAGTTTTTCAGCCGTCTGGGTCTCACAAAGTAGTAATTTCAGTACCTGGTAGTTCCAAATGCTCCCTCAAGAAGGCGCTGTTTGGTGAGTTCTCATGCCGTGCCGACGGGTGAATCGTTTCAGCAGAGGAATGGTAACCACTGTCCATGAAAAAAAAATACTGGTACTTAGAAATAAAAAAAAACTCCTACGCCCGCAAACCATTTCATTTGTAAGTAATTTCCCCTGACTAGTATTACTCTCTTTTTTTGTCAGCTTGGGCCTTGAGCACGACGCAAACGAGAAAGATGCATGCATAAATTTTACCGAGCTTTTCAGTGGGCGAGTCTTGCGCGCGCCTCGAGGGCCATTTGCTCCCAGCTCGAGTAGTAAAGGTTGATGCTGCAGACCGTGAACGCCGTGGCGATGCCCGAGCCGAAGCCGATCCAAAGTCCTTCAATCCCAAAGCCAAAGTGGAACGACAGCAAGGCTCCCAATGGGATGCCGATTACGTAAAACGCCAACACATTGGTTTTCGCAGCCATGTCCTGCCAGCCTGCGCCCTTGTAGATGCCCTGAATGACACAGTTCAACGAGTCGATGATCTCGTAGGGCACCATCACCAGTAGCGCATCTGAGGCGCGCTGAATTGCCACTGGATCATTGATCACGAGCAGCGGGATCTGGTGGCGAAGCAGATACACGAGCGCAGCGAAGAAGCCCGACAGAACGAACACTGTGGCCTGCGTGGTACGGCTGATAACCCTCGCCTTCTTCGGGTGGTTCGCTCCTAAACAGTTCCCCACACGGATGTTGCTTGAGACAGAAACGCCCATAAACACTGTGTAGATCGAAGACGCCACTTGCATGAGGACCGCATGAGCGCTCACAGCCACGACACCGTCCGGGAGGTTGCCTGCCATCACCGCAAGCAGCTCATACGCCCACCATTCCATCGCCATCATCGCTAGCGCCGGCAAAGCAAGTCGCAGCGTCAACGGAACGAGAGCCCACGCCTCCTCCATCTGCCAGCCACTCCACCATCGCCTGTGGTTCCCACTGAAAGCAAAGTACGGCACCAGACACAATGGTAGGACCATGTATCCCAATGTTCTCGAGAGCGCGGCCCCGTGGAAACCCAACGGCGTCCAGTACGTGAGCGCGTAGCCTCCAAACACGTTAACAAATGTCCCCACCAGCGCGAAGAGCACCATCGGTCGCACGACGTTCTGCGCCTGCAGCACCTTGCGCAGCATCTCGTAGACGAACAGGAAGGGCGCACCGAACACCGTGACCCTCGAGAACTCTCCAGCCAGCCTGGCCACCTCCGGGTCCTGTCCAGCCAGTAGCAAGAAGTACTCGGCGTGCCAGTTCATCAGAAACACCGGCACCAAACAGGCACCCACCACAATCATCGTCGACTGCAGGTAGAGCCCCAATTTGTCCAGCTTCCCAGCCCCGTAGGCCTGCGAGCACAGCGTATCAAGGGCCGCCGTGAGGCCGAAGCCGATGGACAGCGCCGACACGTTCGTGAACATGGTGGAGAGCGTCGCAGCCGCCACGTAGCGCTTGGTATCCGGAGACTCGATGTGCCCCACCAGTACAATGCACACGAGGCCAGGCAGGTACTCGAGCGTGTAGGTGACGACGATGGGGTAGGTGAGCGCCATGGTCTTCCAGAACTCGTCAATAGCCACGGGTTCGGGCTCCTCCTCCTGCTCGTGGGCCAGCTCCTGCACGAAGGACGCGGCGTCGCTCTCCGTCTCGTAGTCGCGGATCTTGACCACGTCCAGCGACGCCGCGTACGTGGGGCTGGCGGCCGGGAAGCTCGTGCCGCGCGAGATGATGGCCGGCGCAAAGTCCTCCACGTCCACGTCGCACTCGTTCACCAGCAGCGACGTCTTCTCCGTCGAGTCCGCCATCTCTCCGTTGGTTGGTCACCTGAGACTGACGCGGCGGAAGTGCAAGTGGGTGACTGAGTGAGCGGTCGGTCGCACACTCAACTTGTAGTTCCGACGGTGTGGCGCACATCAGAACACTCTCCATACTCCACGTATGCGAGTGCAAGTGGATGCACTTGGCCGCGGCAACGCCACCAGCTTAATCAACGAACAGTGGAGAGCTACGGATCCATGTTGACCATGCTCAAGCTCCACGTTAGCACAGATTACTACTTCAAGGTACACACAGCGCCAGCTGTCTTCAAGGGTACAGTACGATTGCCACGAACACTTCTTCACACAGAAGAGCAGCTGAACGCTATGAGCATGAAAGAGATGACATGGCGTGAGGCCGGCGCTTTATGGCAGCACGGCGGACGAACACGGTTGGGATAGATCACAACATCAATCCTAGTATTTTAGAAATTAAAGCAAAGAAAGGCTTGAAAGTAAATGGGCGGCAGTGGACGCCTCCTCCTGCGCGCGCACCGAAGCACTTAAGCCTCAAGATGCTACGCGCAGGCGGCGGCTTGTCTGCCCCAGATTCTAAGACCAGTTGACTCCTCTGCAGGTCGCTTAGAAGCACTTGCGGTGCACGATCGAGGGTCCCGACTCGTCGTACTCGGCCTTCGAGATCCACATCTGCTGGAACGTCGACAGCGACGACAGGATGGAACCACCGATCCAGACCGAGTACTTGCGCTCGGGCGGGGCCACCACCTTGATCTTCATGGTGGACGGGGCCAGGGCCGTCAGCTCCTTGGTCATACGCTCGCCGATGCCCGGGTACATGGTGGTACCGCCCGACAGCACGATGTTGCAGTAGAGGTCCTTACGGATGTCGACGTCACACTTCATGATGGTCTGGAAGGTGCAGTCGTGGATGCCCGAAGCTTCCTTACCGATGAGCGAGGGCTGGAACAGCACCTCGGGGGTACGGAAGCGCTCGTTGCCGATGACAATGACGTTGCCATCGGGCAGCTCGTACGACTTCTCAAGGCCCGACGACTCGGCAGCGGTCTTCATCTCCTGGTCGAAGTCCAGGGCGATGTACGTCAGCTTCTCCTTGATGTCGCGCACAATTTCGCGCTCGGCCGTGGTGGTGAACGAGTAACCACGCTCCGTCAGGATCTTCATCATGTAGTCCGTCAGGTCGCGGCCGGCCAGGTCCAGACGCACGATGGCGTGCGGCAGGGCGTAACCCTCGTAGATGGGCACCGTGTGCGAGACACCGTCACCCGAGTCGAGCACGCAGCCCGTGGTACGGCCCGAGGCGTACAGGGACAGCACGGCCTGGATGTTCACGTACATGGCGGGCACGTTGAACGTCTCGAACATGATCTGCGTCATGCGCTCGCGGTTGGCCTTGGGGTTGAGCGGGGCCTCCGTCAGCAGCACGGGGTGCTCCTCCGGGGCGACACGCAGCTCGTTGTAGAACGTGTGGTGCCAGATCTTCTCCATGTCGTCCCAGTTGGTCACGATGCCGTGCTCGATGGGGTACTTCAGCGTCAGCACACCACGCTTGGACTGGGCCTCGTCACCGACGTAGGCGTCCTTCTGGTCCATGCCGACCATGATGCCCAGGTGCTTGGGGCGGCCCACGATCGACGGGAACACGGCGCGCGGGGCGTCGTCGCCGGCGAAACCGGCCTTGCACATGCCGGAGCCGTTGTCCACGACCAGAGCTTGGACGTCTTCGTCAGCCATCTTGATACAGGAGGGGGGGAGTGGGCTTGGGAGTCTTGGAGATCTGCCGCCAACTGGGGGAAATGGGGAATGAGCCTCTCGGGCCACGTGGATTCACTTCGAAAAGGGGGGGGGGGAGTTGGCTCGTGAGGTGAAGCGACGAGAGGCGTGTCGTCCCTCCCGTAATATAGAGAGGAAGAGTGTAATGGTGTATGTCAACCGTCCTAAGAGGGATTGGTATAGTGAAACCAAGTGAAACGCCGTTCCATCGGCGGTTTTTCAACCCGACGCTGGCCATTTGGGTGAGGACCGTGCCTCAAATAGACGGCATCGACGGAAACCGTTTGACTTTGCCAGCGCAGCACCGGCAACGCGCAAGGCGCATGCATGTTATTGACGCACTGCTGCAAGCGAGCTGCAAGGTGAGCATATTTGCTCTGCATCGAAGACGAGGACATGCGACGTTCGGTGGTCTTCGATCTGAATGGTAACTAGCCCTTACATCTCCTCTTATTTTTTTCTATAGAACGAACATGCCGGCGGCACATTAATGCGATGGCTGCCCTTGGAGCACACGCAGCTCTTGCTGCTGCTCTTGGAATCCTCTGGAGATGTCGAAGTCCATGTTGGCGGCGCAAACCGCAATCATCATCGAGTGCAGAGGTACTCTCGCTAATCATGAAAAGCACGTTTATTCTTTTAAAAAGTATAGTATCCTATCGTTTTGGCGGCTCATCCATATTTAGTATCCTTCTTCGCATAATACTATAGTTATATGGAGACAGCTGTGTACTCAAATCCGCGCCTCAAACAGTCTTAAATGAGGCTGGACCCCGTCTGATTGTGCGGGCAAGTTTTACTGCAGCCTGTGTTTAGGGATGCGTTTTCCGATTTTCCGAACCCGCCTAAGCTTTTGCACGGCGTTTTTGTATGGCGACTCGACTTTTCCGAACCCGCCGCGCAGCTGAGACACGCCCGCGAGTACGTCAGCGAGGCCTGCGCTCAATCGTAGATCGCTCTCTCGCTCGCCGCGCGCGATTTGCAGCGCGCTCCAGGAAGCTGAAGCAGGCTCGCTTGTTGCCTTGACCTCCTCCTTGCCTCCCTCGCCGTCCTTGCCAGCCTGCCAACAAGCGCGGCGAGGTGCGTTTGGCCCCCGCAGGTCGCTGGCATTCGCGGTGTGTGTGTGGAGGCCTGGGTTCCTGATTCGCTTCGCCTGTCATGCCGGAGATGAGCCCGCACCGACGACACGCCGGTCCGTATCCTTCGGACGAGTCGCGTCGGCTGGCGGCAACCATGCTCGTTGCCTCTGGTGTTGTCTATCCTGAAGGCTGTAGGGATCGTTGCCCCCATCTGGACAAGCTCAGCCGAGCTAAACGCAGATGCCGCGTCCTGAGGACGTCGAGGCCTGATTCAGGCGGCAATGCGGGCCCAGCTGCAGCCCCATCGAGCTGCGTCCAGGTTGAAGTGCGTTGTTTGTCCGTGCGGAGACTCACGCTGGCCTCGCTATGGCGTTGGACGCGCGCAACGAGGAAGGGCCAGTGGCTCTATGGTTGTCGCGCTGCAGCCCGAGCTCGACAGGCTCCAGTGCGGTGGCGATGGAGATGGCGGTGGCGGTGGCGACGGTGTCGCGCTGTTGCAGTCTGCCTGGTCGCACGTTTGCTCGGCAGCTTGTCGCGCTTGGCAGTGAGACTCTGCCTGTCTTTTGCCGCCGTCGACTCAGACAGCCTCGGGTCGACTAATTGTCCTTGGCGACATGCAGCTCTTCCCGCATGGCGCATCGGCCTGGCTGGCCGACGCCGCGATCGATCCAAATTGGAGCGAGTCCAAGCAGCAAACTGCGCGTAAAACTCGGCGAGTCGGTGATCCACAGACGCCAATCTTTCGACCACCGAATTAATACTTGCCGGGGTGCGGTCGGGGCGGTCTTGGCAGTGTCTATCGCAGCTTTGGAGCTCTTTGGCGAGGCGGCTTCTTCCGTGGCCAAATGCACTGAGTTTTTGGGATACAGCATTTACTCCGCCCACCAAATTCCCAATGCCTGACAATATCAATTATCTTTTGCAGCGATTCCTCTTCAAGTTGAAGTGCACTTCAACTGGCCTAGTGTGATCATTCATCTTCACAAGTCTGGGTTGCACGTTTAACGGCTTTGTGCTTTCGTCCAAACTTCCTATTATTATTAGCATTCGGGCGATGCATATACTCCATCACTGATGGGCCGCCAGCGCTGCAATGCGCAACAGGCGCGGCCACCTTGTTTTAAGTATACTTATCGGTTAGAAATGTTAACTCGCTCAGGCTACCCGCATCGTCGTTTAAGTACATCCGCATTCACCACAGTGTGAGCTCACAGCGATCCGGGTAGCATTGATACTGACCGCCTCGAGATCTTCGTCAAACTGTGCCGCTGGTGAAGCAGTAAGTTTTTTTACTAGTGCAATCCGACCCCTCACAACGAAGCCATGCCATGGGTGATGGCAACATGCTGCTCCGGTCTTCGTGGATGCTGAAGATGATGTGGGCCATTACCGTACCGACAACGGCAAGCCACTATGTAAACCAAACCTATCCCAGGAACTACAGACTCTGTTTGTCCGCAGTTCGTGGATACTCACTACATGGTATGAAGCTATATCTGCAGAATGTCTGAGCATCAGGACTCCTTCGTGACTTATTCATCAGTGAAGGTATTATGGCAGAACCTAGTGCCCTTACTTGCATGATTGTCCATGCTCCAAGGCTGGAATGTCCGTTATCGACACTTGTCTCGGAGATATCGTGCAGTGATGTAGCTACTTGGAGCGGCAGCAACGTCAGCTTGATGTTGTCACGCTCGTCATTGCGGGCAATCTAAACGAATAACCCTTAAGGTGCTGCGCACCCTCGATGCCACTAGTAAGGTGTGTGAAGGCGTCCCAGTCGCTAGCTGGGCTTGACCGATCATTGCAGCGATCGCTAGTACGGCACGTAGTGAGACCATGAGTATTAGCGCTACGCTGCACTACATTGGATGGCCGAGGCAATTACAAAGGCGAATATACATTGATACGAAGCAGCTACATACAGTAGTTTGAGTTATATGCGCAGCACGGGATGAAAGCTCTAGCTACCAGCGCCGAACCCTCGTACGCACACAATGTGACTGACATGTGAGTCCAAAGGAATCCGACAACATGGACCACATTGCCTCTCTAGTGGCCCAGGCGAAGTCGAAATACATTACGAGCGCAATATATTGCCCCCAGAGGCGCACCAGTAGGGACAATGCGGTCCACGATGCCGGGTTACTTTGGTCCCAGTCACATTGTGTGCGTACGAAGGGTCGGTGCTGGTAGCTGGTGCTTTCATCCCGTGCTACTAGCTAGTACTCGCGCAGACCAAATAACTCAAACTGCTGTAGGTAGCTGCTTCGTATCAATGTATATTCGCCTTTACAATTGCCTCGGCCTCCTGCACAGGTCCAATGTACATGTAGTGCAGCGTAACGCTGATACTCATGGTCTCACAATACGTATCGTAATAGCGATTGCTACAATGATCGCTCAAGCCTCACTAGGGGAATGTGATGTCAGCCAATGCGTGCTAAGACACAACGACCCACACAACGTGTCAAGTATCCCTTCGCAGCGAAGGAATCGCTCGCGCTGCTAGTACGTTGGTACAGTACGTGTCAACATGTTCAACATCCCAGGTATCGTGCCACAAGCCGTATTTCGCAGGCAGACGTCAGCTTCACCCACCATATCCGTCGCGTACTACACGCGTGGGGCTCCTACGGCATCTTTCCTCGTCTCCCTGCTCACTTACGACGCTGAAGGTGGCTTCGACCAGCAATCGCAACTTTGCCGCAACATAGTCACTTCAATATGATACTTGGTGTCTACCACACCATTCAACCGTTGTTTTTGCATTCAACCGTCGACGTAACGACACTCCGCTGTTGCACTGACTGGTCCCGGGGCAGTTTGCGTCAGTACCCCTTCGACTGGCACTGCACCGGCATGGCGTTCGAGCCGCGCAGCCCAACGTTCGCGAAATATGGCGGAGAGCGCCAGCCGCTGCTGGACTACAAGCAGAAACACGAGACGGTCGTGGGGATCGCTGGCAGCCTCGAGATCCCGGACGAAGCCGAGCCCCACGTCGTCGAGGAGCTCAAGACGCTTCTCAAACTGGTGTACCCCGTCGTAAGTACAGTGCCAATGCGAATCGCTACTGCACGCGCCATCATGGCTCTCTTATTCGACGAGTGGATAATTAACGGAGGCTTTGGTGTACAACACAGGTCGTGACGTCGGCGCTCGAGTTTCTGCCGGGCTTCACGTGCATCATCTTGGCGGGCCACATCCAGTCTCCGCGCACACAGCAGTATGTGGACGCAGCCACACTCTCCACCATGGTGCGTTGCAAATAAAGGAGATGATTGTTGCATTGGTATTGAGATTTGAGCTAACCAATTTTTTGGGGGGTCTTGGTATTTGTGTTTGTTATTATTGCTACAGTTCATCAACATCACTGCGTACTCCATCGGCTTTGGGCTCACGTCAGCGCTAGACACGCTGTGTTCGCAGGCGTACGGAGCGAGGAGGTTTGAGAAGATCGGCATTTACTTCCAGGCCGGCCTGCAGATTATCCTGGTGTGTCTGGGACCGGTTTTCCTGTTGAACTGGTACTCCGAGAGCTTCCTGCTGTACATGGGGCAAGACCCGGAGGTGGCGCAGCTGGCGCAGAGCTTCTCGCGGTGGATGCTGCCTGGCGTGCCCTTCGTTTTCCTGTACGAATTGGTGCGCAAGGTGCTGCAGGCCCAAAACATCATGAAGCCGCTCGTGGGGATCGCGGCCATGGGCAACGTCGTGAACATCGTCACGGGCTACTTGCTGACGTACCACACGTCCATGGGCTTCGAGGGCATTGCGTTGTCCAGGTCGCTGGGCAATATGGTGCTGCCGTTGCTTCTGATCCCATACTTCTACTATCACCCGCACCACTTGACCCAGTGGTGGCGCGGATGGAACATGAAGGAGGCGTTCGCTCACGTGGGGATGTTCCTCTCTTTAGGGCTGCCCGGGATGCTCATGATGACGATGGAATGGTGGGCGTTTGAGCTGCTTACGTTGATGGCGGGCATCCTCCCGAACGCGGTGGTGTCGGTCAGCGCTCATGCAGTGCTGGTCAACATCAACAACACCATTTATATGACTTTTGCTGGCCTCGCAGTCGCTTCGAACATTCGAGTGGGTAACTGCTTGGGCGCCAACGCGCCGAAGCAGGCGAAGCTTGCGTGCACAGTCTCGCTGCTGCTGACGCTGGGAATCTCGTCAACGTTCGCCATTATGCTGTACGTGTTCCGTGGCAGTATTCCGAGCCTCTTCCTCAACGATCCCAAGGGTATTACGCGAGCTGCAAGCGTGTTGGCTGTTTGGGCGCCACTAGAAGTGCTGGACGGGCTCAATGCAGTGGTCCAGGGCATCTTCCGTGGTGCCGGCAAGCAGAAGGTGGCGGCCACCGTGAACGCCGTAGCCTACTACATTTTCGGTATCCCGGTGGCCGGACTGTTGGGTTCCCACTTTGTGCTGGGCGTCGAGGGTCTCTGGCTGGGCTTCGGCTTCGGCATCTTCGTTGCTGCGTCGCTGCAGTTCTACATGCTGTTCGAGCGCTGGACGTGGGCGAAGCTCGCGGACGAGGCTCAGAAGCGCACGGCCGAATAAATAATCCTACCGATAGACTTATCCATCGACAAGAACACCGACTAAAGTAGACGATGAATTATCATTGCACTCGCGTTGCTCCTTACCACTGCGCTACACATACAATCCGATATATCTACTGACACAACGTTGTCATTTAAAGTCCTGGCAGTCGCATTATCCGGCGGACTTGCCACCGTTCAACTGACACATGTGTAGCCATCTTCATGACCAGCCTCAATTGACCCGTTTGAACGGCAAATGATTGAAGCGAGCTCCTCCCCCGGATCGGGGAGTCTCCGATCAGTTGCTGCTTTCGATTCAATGATTGCAGGGCGTTGGTAGACGCTGCAGGCGCCAGCGTTATTATCGGAGCCCTTGTCCCCTCATCACGACACCACCTTCCTCCCCTGGTTATGGGATTCTCGCCGGATGTGTTCCACTTCGTCATCGGGTGGACGGCCGGCCGGCAGTTCGAATTCTGCGCACCAGGGGGAATAGTAGGCGATGGTGGCGCCGCTGACCTTCGAGCCCGAGCCGGCGAGTCCCAGCGAGAGGCGACCGCTGCTGCTCCAGCAGCAACTGCAGCATGACACGCTCGTGGCCATCGCCGACTGCCACGAGCTCAAGCCGCACGAGCCAGAGCCCGACGCCGCCGAAGAGCTACAGACGCTCTTGGAGCTCGTGTACCCCGTCGTAAGCAAGCGAGAAACGCAACCAATGAGCTGCTGCATCACTAGACTCTAATATTTTATGAGCAGGTGGGCACGACGGCGCTCGAGTTCCTGCCCGGACTCACGTGCATTGTGTTGGCGGGCCACATGGACTCGCCATACACGCAGCCGTATGTAGACGCCGCCACTCTCTCCACAATGGTAAGCACTGGACGGACTGGCATACAGTTGACAAGTTTATGAGTACTAACTGGTTGACTACTGCTGTTGCTGCTAGTTCATGAACGTGACGAACTACTCCGTGTGCTTTGGGCTCTCGTCGGCGTTGGATACACTGTGCTCTCAAGCGTACGGTGCTCGACGGTATGACAAGATTGGCATCTACTTCCAAGCGGGAGTTTTGGTGCTCGGAGCAGTATTTGGCCCCATATTCCTGCTGAATTGGTACACCGAGCCGCTGATGGTGCTCGTGGGCCAGGATCCGGAGGTGTCGAGGCTGGCGCAGATCTTCTCGCGGTGGATGCTGCTGGGAATGCCGTTTGTGGTGCTCTATGAGCTGGTGCGGAAGGTGCTGCAGGCACAGAACATCATGAAGCCGCTCCTGACGATAGCGACCATCGGGAATGTTGTTAACGTCGTGACGGGCTACGTGCTGACGTACTACACCCCCATGGGCTTCGAGGGCATCGCACTGTCGAGGTCGTTGGGCAACATCACTCTTCTCCTGCTGCTGGTCCCGTATTTCTACTACCACCCGCACCATTTGACCCAATGGTGGCGCGGATGGAATCTGAAGGAGGCGATGGCGCACGTGGGGCTGTTCCTGAAACTTGGAGCGCCAGGGTGTCTGATGATGACGATGGAATGGACGGCGTTCGAGCTGCTTACGCTCATGGCAGGCCTGCTTCCGAACGCTGTGGTGTCCATGAGCGCCCATTCGGTGCTGGTCAACATCAACAGCATCATCTACATGATCTTCGCAGGGCTGGCTGTGGCCGCGAACATCCGCATTGGCCATTGCCTTGGTGCAAATCTGCCTAAGCAGGCCAAGACTTCATGCACCGTGGCGTTGACGCTGACTCTGGCCATCTCGCTGACGTTCATCGCGTTCCTGTACGCGACTCGCTGGAGCTTGCCCAACCTTCTCCTCAACGACCAAGAGAGCATTGCTCGTGCCGCGAGCGCATTGGCAGTGTGGGCGCCATTTGAGATCCTTGACGGCCAGAATACGGTGCTGCAGGGCGTGTTTCGAGGTGCAGGCAAGCAAAAGGTTGGCGCAACCATCAACGCGGTGGCCTACTACGTGTTTGGCACCCCGCTGGCGGCGCTGCTGGGATTCTACTGGGCATTTGATGTCGAGGGACTGTGGGTGGGCTTCGGCTTGGGCATCCTCGTGTCTGCGTCGTGTCTGTACTATTTGTTGTTCGAGCACTGGACCTGGGATGAACTTGCCGATGATGCCCAGAAGCGGACGGCTGCTTGACCTTTAGCAAGAGGTTGTTAATGAAAAATGTGGTGTTTGTGTTGCTGACCAAGCAATAAGAGAAACTATTGCTGCTCTCTCTTCATAGAGCAGGTTTGATACATGTAGCAGACCAGTTGGCGTTCGAGCTCACAAGAATCATAATAACAAGCCGACTAGTTTTTTCGTGAGAGCATACATGTTATCCAACTCTATAGTTTCATGTTAAAAGTGAATAGTTTCTTGTTAAAAGTGAAAAGAGGACCTCTTAACCCACGCATAATTTTTTTGACCCTGCTGGCTCGCTACAGTGCCTACAGTAATTAGTCTGGGCTCAAAATTAGTCTGGGCCAGACTAATTCGCGCCCAGCAAAAATTGACGTCTTCATTATTAGTCTGGCTAAAAATGTTCATAATTAGTCTGTCGTGATACCACGATTGTAGTCAATCTCTACCTAGTTCGGGACAGCGCTAGTTGAAAATTTCACTTGAAAAAAACTAAATTACCAGATATCGTACACACAGAACCTAATATCTGCAAGATATTAGGTTCACCGTCGAGGGCGCATGAATTTGCATATCGCGCCCTAAATAAATGTATCATGCGGCCGAAATGATACATTCCAACAGGGTCGTGAATAAATGCATACTGGGTGATCCTGCATGTCGCACGCAATTTTAGGCTTTGCCAGACTATGTCGGCTCGAAACCAGCAGCAACACGTCGACTACACCGCAGTCATGCGGCTTGGCTGTTGGCCCAAGCCCAGCCTAAATGACCGGTCATTGTCCCCATGACATCCTCTTCATTCTTATCAATTTAGGCTCTCGTTGCTGTACCCCAGCTCTTAACCGGTGTATGCAGCCTGTGCGAATTCTAGAATCCCGCACCGTTTTTGTAGTAGCGCCCTCAATAATACATCGGCACGGCTAGAATAAATGTATCATTTCGGCCGCATGATACATTTATTTAGGGCGATATGCAAATTCATGCGCCCTCGACGGTATTCATAATTAGTCTGAATTCAAAATTAGTCTGTCACTATTGGTGCCAGACTAATTATTGTTCGCAATGACAAAACTGCTATTCAGATTTAGTCTGGGCCAGACTAATTACTGTAGGTACTGTAGCGAAAGTGTTGACTCTATGACAGAATTTAGCCCCCCCGCCCCCCGGACCCGCACCGATCATTTATTTGAAAATATTTGGGAAATCAAACATATTCGATAAAATATTTGAATTTGTTAGTTCGTAGGTTCTGGTCAAGTACCACCGGTCCAGTGGCACTGAGTATTTATCGATTTTGCCAAAACATACTATTTCTAAAACAGAGGAAGTTTTTAAAACATTATTAAACGTTTTAAGGCTGTTAAGGACAGGCAGCAAACTGTGTACGCCAAACTGGTTACTAAAATAAATAAGCACAAATACTTGCAACGTTTAGTTGAACCATAGTGCGACGGTAGCTGAAATAATTCTAATATATGTAAGGTATTCTCGCAACACGATTTGAATACAAAGTGTGCTGACATGGAACAGACTAAAACAAATTCTGGTTTTGAATTAGATCGCTCGTTGTTGGTTTTGCAAAATGCTATCTCCAGTGGTAAACCAGTTTGGTACTCTACTGAGTTTCTACGCAGGAATACGACTTAACCGTTTCGTGCTCATTATTCTTCCAAATATTTTCACATATTTTTCAAAAACATCTTGCGATTTTGCGGACGTATGAGACGAATGGCTGGACCCTGGAGTCCTCCTTTACGTTCGCACTTACTAATATTAGTTTGGATCGTAGCTTGTAGTGCGCACACGACCACTACGTCAAATAGATGTAAACGCGGAGGTTCAGACTTTTATTGGCTGCTTCAGAGCAGTCAGAACCACAAACAGTATGCCTTATGTTTTTGAAAATGCAAATATTGTATTTCAGATATAAAACAATCGCTAAGTACGCCACTGAAGAAGATGAAGTAGCAGAAGCTGCTGAGATTCTTGTCGCCGACTTCCTCGTTGGCAGGTGTCATCCAGGCGAGCGATGCAGATAAGGCACACAAAACAAAGCCAGGTGCTCGTGCGAGAAGAATGTAAAAGTTGTCTTTGCTGCTTTTGTTTTTACTGTTAAGGGTGGTTCTGACGATTAGATGTTAAGGGATCTGCTGCGGCAGGTATCAAGCTCTAAAACCTGCTCTCACAAAGCTGTCACGCGGCAAAAGACCGGCGCAGGTCGTAAGCCACTGGTAGATGCCACTAACAGGTGTGGCGCGAAGCTGGATGAAGATGAGAGCGCTGGTACCATTGGCATTGCTGTGGCGGGCGGCGGTGACTGGGTGTCTGGAATTGATTGCCGCGGTGGAACGGCCCCAAGGTGGTGTTGGAGATTCTGGACGTGATCATCGAGATGGAAGAAGCCCCCAAGAAGGTGCTGGCAACCTACTTGTGTGCGAATGAGTTAAGTGCCACCGAGGCCACCGATGCTACCGCAAGATGTACATGACGTACCCCAATATCGAGTGCACCACACAAAATATATATATACATAGAGCTGGCAACACGCGCAGGTACTGCGGAAAGAGCGTCATCTGCTTGTACCTGAAGAAGAGCCACAAGCACAACATCGATCGGTGCATACAATGCGGGCGCGACGGCGGCAAGATCGACTCAAATCACGCTGCTTCGGCTGCGCAATCGATAAGGGGTCAATCCTGATCACCATGGGGGAGAGCGAGTAAGACTTCGGTCAAGCCGACTCGCACAAGTGGGTGTCTTCAGTGAATGGACCGACAGTCTACATCTGCCGACACTCCAAGATCGCGCGTTCGAAATGCCAGCGTCGCAACCATGATTTCTGCCCCAAGGTCAAGTGCACGGAACAAGCGACGAGCCCCAACAATCGGCGCATCTACTGCAATATGTGTGTTGGAAAGACTCCCACACCACCAACATGCCGTGTATCCGGTGCGGAGGCAGCAGTATGAAGAGACCGATGGAGTACAGGAAACAAGGCTCATCGCTGACGCATTGCAGTGCGAGCACTGCAATGCGTCAGCGATGAGCCTTGTTTCCTGTACTCCATGGCCAAAGAGAACTTACCCATTATACGTCGAAGCACGGCCTGCGTGCTTTTATGGCCGGAGATGGAGCTCGCTGTTGCCGCCTGGCGAAGCGGGAGGTGGGCGGAGACGTCTTTTGGACATTTTAGCACAGAAAACGGCTAGGCTGAAAGAAGTCTATTCAAGGTCGTTCATATACGCAAACTGGCCGCGAGACTACAACTAAAACCCAAAAATTCTTTTTCGGAACCTTAATTCGAATATACTGGCAAAATGGAGCCGGGTCAATATAAAACAAATGTTTTCCCCTCATATTTAAGATATTTGTTGAGACAGCGTATCCAAATTGAACCCAGAAACGTAGTAGCTACTTTTTCTGCTCTTAAATTTAATCTTAACATACAAATCAGTTTAGTCGTTTAAACAAAAAATACTGACGTTCTATTTAGAAAATATTGGTGATGCAGTAGGTAAAAACGTTAACCCTTATAACTCAAAAACCTACGCAGTGTTGCCTTTTATATTATAAAATAAATTACAAAAATACTGATAGCAAACATTACAACTCTGCTAGATGTTTAGTTTGGCTCTTGTTATTGTGCCTTGCAAAAATTTTGGCAATTCCGATGCTCAGAAGTAGGATATATCGGGTCG
>JAIKVE010000790.1:0-16141 GCA_024679115.1 Phytophthora pistaciae | reverse complement strand
CTCATGGCAAGAGGCACGAGGCGGCGGGGGCGGATGCGGAGATGCGCGAGACGCTGCAGCGCGGGCATAAGGCGAGTGGATCCGGCGAGAGAGCTCGGCTATGCAGGGCGCTGCTGATGCTTTGATGCGAGGAAAAGGGCCAAAATGCGAAAGCTGCCGGTACATGTGCGTATTTTACCTGTTAGAATAAATGTTTATCCTTTTCTTCGTCTTACATAAGAAAGGTATAGTTTGGATTCTAGACTCAATAACCTGTTTAATATGGTGAGAAAAGGTATTCTAGCACCGTTGACAAGCATTGTGTGCATACACTAATTGGTGTACGATACATAGATACCAAGTTGAAGTTGCCTTGCACACCTTGTTGGGGGGGGGGGGGGTTGAAGAACGATCCACGCAGACTTTGACGTATATTGTTTGTTTTCACGCCTCCTCTCAGAGTTTGGGGTACGACATGTCGGTGAGCACGGCGCAGGTGCCCATGTTCTGGGGGCTGCGGCTGATGCGCACGTAGCCGTCTTCGCCCCAGTCGGTGCCCCACGAGTTCTTGATCTTGATGGTGGTGGCGTCGTAGCCGACGATAAGCACGGCGTGGTCCACCGTCGTGGTGTCACAGGACGTGATCACGCCGCCCATGTACTGCTTCCATGCCACGTTGTTGGACGCGACCGACGCGATCACGGGCTGCGTCTTGACAGCGCTGAGGAGCGCGGCCTCGTCGCCGGCCTTGAGCTGGGCGATCTCCGTGATGCCCGACTTGGTGGGGGTGCACGTCTTGGAGCATGCGGCTGCAGTACCGCCTTCCACAGAAGTGTACGGGTAGCTGCTCTCCGTGCAGACTCCGTTGTCGCGAAGGTACTCCATGGCGTACACGGGAGCGCCACCATTGCAGCCGTAGTCCTTAGTGTCACAACTCACGAGCTGCTGCTCCGAGTACGTGGGCGCCTTCTTGTCGCCATTGGCGATGCACTGAGCGGCCTCCAGCGCTCCGATACTCGCGAACGCCCAGCAACTGCCACACTGACCTTGCAGACCAGGAGGGTTGACGCAGCCCGACTTGCTCCAGTCGACTGAGTCCGAGTCCGAATCGCCCGCAGTCGCCGTGTCTGAGATCTTCACATCAGTCGTCGTCGACTTCTTCTTGGTCGCAGGGACAGGAGCAGGAGCAGGAGCTGCGGTCTTCGGCGCCTTGGTGGCAGGAGGATCTGCAGCCGGCGGTGCGGTGACCGGAGCCTCAGTGGCAGGAGCGTCTGTCACTGGCGGAGCAGCAGGAGGATCCGTTTCAGGAGCGGATGTCGGCACTGGAGTTGTCGGGGTCTGTGCTGCTGGTGTTTCATCAGTGCTAGGAGCCGTCCACTGGTTGTTATTTGACGATCCTGCAGGCCACTGGTTATCTGAAGAAGCCGGCGACGGTGTCCACTGAGAGTTCCCGGATCCAGACGGAGGCGTCCACCCGGACGGCGGTGGTGTCCACTGCGAATTGGGCGCCGGAGTCCATTGAGAGTTTCCTGTGTTTGAGCCTCCCCAGTTGTTCCACCAAGTGTTGTTCCCACTCCACCAATTGTTGCCGCCCCACCAAGTGCCGTTGTTTCCCCACCAGTTCCAGGCCTGGTTGTTGGAACCAGTCGAGACAGTGCCAACCTGAGCACTGTCGCCTGTCGACACATCTCCGAAATTCCATCCTCCGTTCGTGTTCGTGGTTCCTGCGTTGCTGCCAGTGTTGCCCTGGTACATCGGTTGGGTCGTCTGAGTGTACGAATTCGTCGTGCTCTGATAGTCCTTCTCGGCGTCTGCGCTGTAATCGCCTCCATTGAACGCGAGCTGACTTTTACCTGAACTGCGAAGGCGACGCAAAGCAGCGATGACAGTCGGGCCCTCCGTCGCTGGAGCGAGCGTCTTCTTGTTGTCATCATCGCCCTTGTTGTCCTCACCGTCCTTCTTCTCGCCGTCACTCGTCGACTTTTTCGTCTCTGATTCACTGTTGTCATCCTCCTGCTTTTCCGACATCGTTTTCGGCTTTTCGATTTCAGGGGCTTCCGTCTTGTCCGCCTCGTTGACGTGGGTGTTCGACAGGAACTGCTTGAACTCGTCCATCGTCATGAGCGTGAACGGTCCGTCCGTGCCGAATTCCGCCATTGGGTTGGCCTCGCGCGCCTCGGAGATCTGCTCCTGGGTCAGGTAGAACCGCTGCCGCTGGTCTTCCAGCTCGTCGTCCAAACTACGCGACTCCGTGACGGGCATGTATCCGTTCTTCGGTCCCTTGGGGCCCCACACCTCGAGCCATGCGTCCAGCTTGGCCGAGATTTCGTCCTTCTCCTCCAAATACCGATGGTACTTGGACACGATGGCCGCGTGCATCGGTCGCGCGTCGCTGTCGGGCAGACCGGCCGCCATGACGGCCAGCGCCAAGGCCACCGTCGCGGTCGACACTCGAGGCTGCATGCTTCCGCCGTTCCTAGTTGCCCTGTATTGCCTGTCTCGATGTCCTGTGATTTCAGCCCAAACGAGCGAGTGCCCGCGACGCAGCAAGTTTCAAAGTGCCCAAGCCGCGTAGAAGCGACCTGGGAAACTGGACTGCGATTGTGAGTTAGCCCAGGATCGGCCCACCGGATAGAGTCGGGATATGCGACTTGCATCTGCTGCCTGTCCTGGTAATGGCGTTGGGACATCGGCACCGTACGATTTCGGCCTCCAGGCAATGGATCGCCGTGGTGGAGTCTGTTCTACCTACCTGCAACTCGAAGATGGTATCTTAATGACCGGTAATGTAGCGATTAAAGCGCGTTGGGTGGTGTTCGACAGCCAACGGACACAGTGTCTTCCGGCAGACCAGGGTCTGCTGAAATCCCCATCATGGTTCGGCAGCAAACATCTGTAAAGTCGAAAGGCTGGCATATGCGAATTTCACGAGCAGTTGGTGCAGCAAAAGTATTTGCATAACAAGGAAGCTGTAATATTGAAAAATCGATAATCAGAGAGATTATAAGTCTGCGAGAGCTGATAAAATGTCCTTCGCGATGCTTTTGGTGCTTTGCCGGCTTGTCAGCGAAATGGTCAAACCACAGACCGATACAGCGTCAACGTGAGTGCGATGAGAGAAATGAAACCCAGTCGAAAGGACTCGATGTTTATCAAATTGCGGCCGGTTCGGGTCGAAAGTTGCATCTGCTGGATGCCGGAGTCTGCCTCTTTTCGGTGAAGCTATCTCGTGTGGCATGCGAGGGTGAACTGCGTACGAAATTCCACTCAAAGCTTGAATCGGACGGCAGCGCCTCGATATCCCGTTTCGCAATGTAGAAGCCACGTATTTCGGCTCTTACTCACGGTTCTTTCGTGAACATGGTGGGTGTATTAGCTGGAGGAAAAGCTCGGTTTGTATTACGTTTTCAGAGTTACGTTGAAGTGGGGACCAACATGACGTCCTAGGTGCCAATGCAACGCTCACGCTGCACTATCCGAGCCTAGACGTAGTGTCGGAATTGCCTTCGAATATGAGCAACACGCAACATGGCACCTGAGGTGCGAGGTGACATGAAGGGCCCGTTCAAGACAATGAGCCGTGTCAAATGTGTACCATGGTACCTACGGGCACAGTATGCTGCTTCATGAAGCTCAGGGGGATAGTCTCGGTGCAGATCTAAGATCCATCGCGTGGCAGCGGTCGACGACATCTCGGCGATTGCTTGGATTGAGTCGTCGTCGGCTCAAAACAGCAAGGTCCGTGCTGACCAACCGGGGTGAATGCAATGATAACGCCAGCTAGACACGAAGTGCACTGCAAGTGGTGTGCCACACGACTTGTCTGGTTGTCCGCAATGGAGACCGGCCTCCTACGGCTTCAACCCTCTTTCGTGTGGATCAAGAACGAAATGATTCCGTCTCACGCTGTCTTGAAGACCGGACGCCTTTCGCCTCCAGACTCGAGATCGGCACGAGGATGTTGTTCCTTTCGTTCCGAGATTGAGGCGGCGGCACCGATTTCGGTGCCAAGCCTTGCGTGTGACAACAATGCACTGCCTGAATAGAGAGCAGCGCGACCAGTCCAACCTGCAGAGCGGGCTGCAGCGCTCAACTGCGCCGGGCGGATACAGCTGATCGGCTGAATCTGATCTAGCGGGCATTTGGCTGTCCGGGCGCACGCTTCCAACGGTCCAGGTGCTGCCCATTGCGTGGCTGCGGGAGCGAAGCCACTTTGCCAGTCGATCTCATCGCCACGACATCGACGGCAGCGCGGTGGATCGCGTCGCCATGACACGTTGCCGCCAGCTGGGCGTGCAGAATCGCCTGCAGCCGGCACCGCGGAAGCATGAGGCGGGTGCGAAGTGACCAGATGAGCAAGACGTATCCGCTTCTACCTCGCCACACTCGCCACAATGGGGCTGGCGTACCGTCACCCAAGGTGTCCTCGGCGCCTCCAAATGGTCTGCTGTGCCAGGGCTATCGGGTGTCCTACGTATTTGCTCCTTTAGATCAACGGCGCATGCCCGGCACGCCTCTGCATCACCCGCGACGTGAGCGTCCGTCTTCAAGGCTCACTTTTTGATTTGTTTGCTCGGCGCGAGGCGAGCCAAACGTAGCGCGTGATACCGAGGTTATCCGTAGAAAAGCGAATGCAGCCTCGAGACCGATCCAGTAGTGCGCGTGCGCTCCGCTACATCAGCGTTGCGGTGATCGCAGCGGCCGCCGTGTCCGGTGTGAGCGGCCGTCAAATGCACGCCGGGATCGACTACCACCGCTACCTGGCCGAGCGGGACGTGACCAAGCAAGAGCTGGACGACTGGAAGTCGAACTTCGGCGACATGGCCAAGCAGAACGGCTGGATGCCGCCCTCCAGCAGCAACTCGGAGGAGCGCAGCATGGACGACGAGGAGGAGGACCACCTGCAGCGGTTCTTCATGACCAAGCAGAACATCTCCGCCATCCAGGCGCTCAACCCGAACGCCAACTTCTCCACCAACACACCCTTCACGCTGCTCACGAACGACGAGTTCGCTGCCTACGTGGGCAAAGCCTACCGGGCGTACAACGGATCGGCCGTGGGGAGCAGCAGTTCCGCTAGTCGCCGGCTGCGCAGCTGGCACACAAGCAGCAGCACCAAAACCACATACAGCAGCGGCACGACGCCGAGCACCAAGACGGTGACGACCTCGGCCAGCAGCGGCAGCCCCACGTCGGTCTTGGGAGGAACGTCAAACGGCGACACGAGTTACAGCGTCAAGAGTGTCACCACGACTGGGGCCGACGGCAAGAGCACCACCACTACAACTACGACAACCTCTTCCGGCCCCGGAACGGAATCAACGACTGTCACCACCTCGTCGGGGTCTGCCGCCAATGCTGCGTCGAACTTTGGTTTCGGTTCGGGCTTTTCGTCGCTCTGGCAGCAGTGGGGCAACGGCTTCAACTTTGGTGGAATGGGCCGGAACGATTTTCAACCGGAGACCGTCAAGCCTGCCGGTTCTGATTCGAGCTCGACAACGCCGACACCGACCACGCCGACACCGACAACGCCTGCGCCAACCACTCCAATTACTGCTGCCCCAGCAACGGCATCTCCGACAACCACGCCGACACCGACAACGGCAGCACCGACCGCGACGTCGTCGGCCAAGTCTTCTGCATCCACGACGACGGTGACGGCCACCGACACGTCCGCGACGTCGAGCTCGAACGAGGTGGACTGGACGGACTCGAACTGCATGTCCCCCATCCAGAGCCAAGGCTCGTGCGGTGACTGCTGGGCGTTCTCCACTGCCGCGGCCATCGAGTCGGGCCAATGCATTAACGGGGGCCAGAAGTCGCTGACCAAGTACTCGGAGCAGCAGCTCACGAGTTGCGATACCCAGAACTACGGGTGCAATGGTGGCGCCCCCGTCTACGCTATGGAGTACGTCCAGCAGAACGGCATCTGCACGGAGGACAGCTACCCGTACACGTCGTCGGACGGCACGGCGGCGTCGTGCTCTACTAGCTGCTCGGCAGTCGACACCGGCATCACCGGCTACCAGACAGTGGACGACGCGTCGGGCCTTGCCACTGCAGTCGCCCAGCAGCCTGTAATTGTCGCCGTGGCGTCGGGCAACAACGCGTGGAAGCAATACACCGGCGGAGTGATCTCGTCATGCGATACCAGCGAACTCGACCACGCCGTCGTGGTGGTCGGCTACACGGACAGCGAGTGGAAGATCCGCAACTCGTGGGGCGAGTCCTGGGGCGAGGAAGGTTACATTCGACTAGAGCGAACGAGTGACAGCACCGGCACCTGCGGCATGTACGGCGACATGTCGTACCCCACCTTCTAGGCTATGTATGTATCGATGTGTGTGCAGTGTAAGCTTAGTGAAAGCAAGCGATGTTAGTAAACTGCGTCAATAACAAGTAAACGAACAGCAAGGCTTTGTCTTCAATGTGCGGTGCAATAGAGCGGAGACTTCAACTTTATGTCGTTGACCAGACCACAGCTAAGCAGATGTCCCCGGGGCAATGTAATCTCCACAAGGTCCGCCACTTGTCGAGTACGTGAGCAGTCCGCGCCTCTGCATCCTCTACCACTCGTGAACATGCTGGCCCCAGCGAGCACAGCTGAGTGGGTAGTTACCGCTCCAGACATGACCCAAGCCACGCAATGTTGGCTGGACGGTCAGGCCAGCAGAGCCGCGCACGCTTCCAGCAAACCGCGTGGCTAGTGATTCAACGCGTGACGTCGCAATACGAGAGGAGAGACGTATCTTATCAGCGTGAACTAACCGACCGGATGCAGCTCGATAGTCGTCCAACGGACATGACTCTGGCCGTGAGAAGTCGAGTTGGGCTGGACTTGATGCAAGTGCAGCGTGAAAGGCACGCGAAAACGAATGAGCACGTTCAGGTCGTTTCAACCGCGCATTCTTTCGCGAGGCAGTGGCTGCAAGGGCGGCACCTGGTCCGGTAGAAATCTCGCGCGACTCAAGGTCTCCGAACAGATTTTCAGATTTTTTGCTGCTCGAGCGAGGCGCCCAACAGCTCCAGTTGGATCGGCTCTTTGTCGACAGATGGCCCGGATGAACATGGCGATCAGATGGATCTTCCTGCCTCCGCTCCACCGCGTGGGTTCGGTCTCGGTGGATGCGGACCAGCCCCCCAGTTGACGTTGTGACCGAGTCTCATTATTTTATTTCTCCTGTAAGCGGCACGCTTCGACTTGAATTGGAAATATGGTGAAGTCGACTGCATGGATCGCGACGTGTTGCCTGGCAGCTTCAACGCTGAGCGTTGTTGAAGCGAGGCAGATGCACGCCTACATCAACTACGAGCGGTATCTCGCCGAGCGGGACGAAGCTGACGACGACCTGAAGTCTTGGAAGGAGCAGTTCTTCGCCACGTCCACCAAGAACAACTGGATGCCCGACTTTTCGGAGGAGCGCAGCTTGGACGACGTCGACGAAGACCTGCGCCAGCGCATCTTCATGAGCAAGCAGGACGTCCTCGAGGCGCAGGCCGCCAACCCGAACGCCAACTTCTCCATCATGACGCCGTTCTCGGCACTGACCAAGGAGGAGTTCGCCTCCAAGGTCCTCAACTCGTACGTTCGAGGCAACCAGACCAGGACTCCCCTTCCTCCGCCTCGGGCGACGACAGCCCCGCCAGCCAGCTCCACCACCACGAAGCGATCTCTTCAGCAGCAGGAAGCTTACACGTTCACGAGCATGCAGGACATGATCAACACGCTCATGAAGAGCCTGCAGCAGCAAATGGGCGGCACGTGGACGATCGGCACGGTGAAACCCGCCACCGACAACGTCGCCGACACCTCGACCACCACACACTGGACCCAGCCCGCATCCAACAGCCATTGGGTTCAACCTGCTAACAACCAATGGTACAAACCCGCTACTGTCGCGCCGGCACCTGCAACCGCAGCACCGATTCCTGTCACTGCCGCCCCAACGCCTGCGCCGACACCAGCTCCGACACCTGCACCGACACCAGCTCCGACACCTGCACCGACACCTGCACCGACACCTGCACCGACACCTGCACCGACACCTGCACCGACACCCGCACCGACACCCGCACCAACGCCGGCACCAATCCCAGTTACCGCAGCCCCCAAGCCGCAGACTCGTGCTCCTGTCGTTGAGCCGGTCATCAAGAAGCGTGCAACTCCGGTCCGCACGGAGAAGGCAACGCTGAGCACGGCCAACTCGGTCGACTGGTCGGCATCTCCGTGCATGTCTCCCGTCCAAAGCCAAGGCCAATGCGGTTCCTGCTGGGCGTTTGCCTCTGTGGCTGCCGTGGAGTCCTTGCAGTGCATCAAGGGCGGTCAATCGGGCGTCAACAAGTACTCGGAGCAGCAACTGGTCGGCTGCGATAGGCAGAACATGGGCTGTGGTGGTGGCGCCCCCGTGTACGCGTTCGAGTACATCCAGCAGAACGGCCTCTGCGCCGAGAGTGCGTACCCCTACGTTTCGAGCAACGGCAACTCGCCGTCGTGCAGTGCGAGTTGCTCCAAGAGCAAGACCGGCATCACCGGCTACGAGCACCTCAAAGATGGCGACGAAGCCGGCCTCATTGAGGCGCTCAAGTCGCAGCCCGTTGTTACGGCAGTAGCCTCGGGCAACGCAGCCTGGAAGCAATACACGGGCGGCATCATGTCGAGCTGCCAAACAACGGACCTGGACCACGCCGTTCTTATTGTCGGCTACGACGACACCAGTTTCAAGGTCCGGAACTCGTGGGGCGCTGACTGGGGCGAGGCCGGGTATGTTCGGATGGCACGGACCTCGTCCAGCACCGGCACCTGCGGCATGCTCACGGATATGTCGCGCCCCAAGATGTAAGACTGTCATTGAAGCCTATTGTGCTTCGGAGTTTTTGCCTAGATGTTCATTCGTGCGTCAAACGTATCAGTCAAATTACTTGTAAATAATAGTTTCCCGCGTATTCCACATTGTCTCGGGTCTTTTGTTTTGGTGTTTGTGGCTCCTTGTGATCTTGATGCCAACCAGAACAACGTCTGTCATGAGTTATTGACCAAACGTGCATATGGAGTGCCGATAACACATTTGGGTCGCTTCAACGTTTTCTTTCGGGCTTCCAGCAACCGATAGTCGGCTTCAAAGCTACCCGAAACCAAAGCAGAATCGCTCAAGCACTGCTTGATTTCTGCCGTGTTAGTCACCACCACTGAGCGATGTTTAGGCACGCGACCTTGGTGAGATGTCGGAATTCACGGTGATTTATCTCAACACAGTAAAGGGAAGGGCGAAAGCGTACGAGGTTCACCCAAAAGAGATTGGATACTGACGTCTTAGCTTGCCGACAACTGTCTCGGAGGCGCTCGCTGTTGTGGTGATTGAAGCGCGGACGCGTGGATGAATACGAGGGGCTACATGGCAGGGAACTGTCCGATCTTCCAGCTGGGATGTTCAGATCGCGTCACCGATATGGCCTCGAAGCGCTGCGCCTGAACTTGCTTCCGTTCTAGGGTGGAAGCTTGCTTTTCTCTGTTCGCGCGGAACTCGTCAAGTGGCTTCATCGAGCTATCGATCACCTTCGTGATCATTGCGAGTAGAGCACACGTACTCAGACCTGCGTTGACCAGCAAGTCTTTCAACACCCCAGAGCTCATTCCTGAATCCCCCAGCAAACCGTCAGGCAAGCAAACCATCAAGCCAACACAATTGAAGCCCTCCAGGACAACTCTAGCTATTCAAGCCATCGCCCGTTGTTCGCGTAGCAATGCAGACTTCAACTCTTTGCTTCGCGATAGCAGCCGCTGGTGCGATGGTCGCGACAACCACTGTTGTCGCTCACCCGATGCACGCTGGCATCGACTACCAGCGATATCTTGAAGAGAAGGACAGCGCCCAAGCCGATCTCGACGAGTGGAGGAGCGCATTCGGCGACGTTGCCCAGAAGAACGGCTGGATGCCGGTCTCGGAAGACCGCAGTGCTGACGATCAAGAAGAAGACCTCCGTCAACGAATCTTCTTGACCAAGCAGAACATCGCTAGCGTGCAGGCCGCCAACCCGGACGCAAACTTCTCCATCATGTCACCGTTCTCGGCGATGACCAACGACGAGTTCACGACGTACGTGATGAATTCGTACATTCGTGGCAACTCGACGTCGAGCAGCGGAGGAGCGGCAACACGCCAACTCCGAAGTGATACCGGCTCGGATTCAGCCAGTAACATCAACAGCGGAAGTTCCGATGCCACCTCGTGGATGAAAACCATCCAGTCTCTTCTTGAGAATCTCCTCAATCGACTGAGTGCGGGCACCGTTCAACCAGCGAGCGATAGTGCCGCTAACGTGCTCTCGGAGGGTTCAAATGGAGGCCAGACAACGTACCAGTTCTCCAATATCTGGGATTGGCGTCCTCACCAAAAGCCTACACCCACCCCAACTACGAGCGCACCTGCAACTACGTCTTCACCGATAGTGACCGAGAAGGCTGCCGTGAGTTCTGGATCGGTGGACTGGTCGACAACTAAGTGCATGGCTCCGATTCAAAGCCAGGGATCTTGTGGCTCTTGCTGGGCCTTTGCTACGGTGTCGGCAGTCGAGTCCGCGCAGTGCATTGCGAACGGGAAAACGTCGCTCACTAAGTACTCGGAGCAGCAATTGGTGAGCTGCAACTCGCAGAACTGGGGCTGTGGTGGAGGTGCTCCGGAATACGCGCTGGAATACGTGCAGCAGAACGGACTTTGCACTGAAGACAGCTACCCGTACACGTCGGACGTTGGCTACGCGTCTTCGTGCAGCTCCAGCTGCAAGGCGCGCGACACTGGTCTCTCGGGCTATTCACAGTTGTCGGGTGAGGATGAACTGCTCAGTGCGATCGACGAGCACCCGGTGATCGTTGCGGTGGCGTCAGGCAACAACGTCTGGAAGCAGTACACGGGCGGTGTGGTGTCGTCCTGTGATTCTTGGGACCTCGACCACGCTGTCGTTGCGGTGGGCTACGATTCTTCGTCCATCAAGATTCGCAACTCGTGGGGAACGCACTGGGGCGAGGACGGCTACATCCGTCTCGCCCGCAGCTCTTCGAGTGAGGGAACGTGCGGCGTGACTTCCGACATGTCGACTCCGCAGATGTGAGGGAGGTGAGGGTGTTACGTGTACGTTGAGAGAATTATGTTGCGTGTTGTAGTGATCTAAATCGATGTGTAATTGACGACTTGGATGGGTTTAGTGGCCGCATTATATGCTTCCCAAGCTCATCAATGAAGTGCAAATTGTACATGTATACCTTGCAGTTGCTTATCAAAATCCAAAATAAGGATATTAATCCGGGTTTTACTTGATGGCGAAATGCCACCGCATTACCCTCGCAGCGATCATAGTTCAACTAACCTAGTCATGTTACTGGTGTCCGAGGCTGAAGTCGTGAAAGAGTTTGGGGAGGTGTTGTTGACACATTGGTCGTCTGTGTCACGGCTATCGACAAAAGTCGCAACAATGCTACCAGCAGCAACGCGAACACTGCACTCACGTTTGCTACCAATACTACCCGTATCTCTGTCCTGCTGAAGTGTATCAGCGAGGCCCAAAGAGATTTGATGACGTTTACCAGCACCTTGTCGGGTTTTGGCTGCATCAAAGGCTGCGTAAAATTTTTCGCTGGTGTCAAAAATCTTCTTCAGATAAAAAATGATAACTTCATGCAGTACGCAGAACGCGGTTTGCGGGCGTAAGATACGATTCTTTCGTTCCAACGCCGCATCGTGACCAGATCACGTCACTACCCTGCTGGTATCCGTCGAGTCGCTTGTCTGGTCCTCTATGAGCTTCACCATCGGAGCCCACGGACATTTCGGGTCTAAAAGCTGATCACAGATCACCTTCCGAATCGAGGTTTTGACGTCTTCGTGCTTGGCAGCAGCGAGCGCTTCCCTCAGCACAGCCAGTGGCCAATAGTCATCAGTCCCGTCGCACAAAATATGGAGAATGGCGGTATGTCCAAGCTGGGCTGCAATCACGAAGGCCTTGTGCTTGAACTCTTGAGGTACACGGTCCTTGTTCGCAAGCAGTCTCGCCAGTTCTTTCACGTTACAAGCACGACCCCGAGACGCAGCATTGGAGAAAGCAACGAGAATCACGTCGGCAGAGATATTTGCGTCGAACAGGGTCATCATCAAGTGACTTTCCTCAAGGGTGGCAGCAGCAGCGAAGGCTTCGCCCACCATTCGGGAAGAAAGTCGGCTGTCACCACGCAACAACGTCACCAGCTTAGACTTTCCGTTCGAAGCTGCGGTCACAAATGCCTTGCCAACCATCTCAGCCGAGATGCAGTCCTTAGTGTACAGGAGCTCGATGATGTCAGCATCCTCCTTCTCTGTTCTCGAGAAAGGATTATTCAAGTCCACCACTGCCTTGTCAAACACGGTGAGGATAGATTCCACCCCGACTTCCTCGTGCTCCAGCAGAACTGTTAATATGTCACAACTCGACGTCGCAACAAATACTTTGTTGATCGCCTTCGCAGACGCTCGCTTCTTCTCCACAAGAAACGCTATGACGTCCACGTCGTCTAGCAAAGAGGCAACTGCCATTTCAAGGCCTTTATCAAAAGCGTCGGATGAAACTTGCCCAGTGCTGAGCAGGAATTCCAGCACCTTCGTTCCCTCCCGCCTTGACGCTTGTACAAACGCCTCCCCAATCCAAACGGGGTCGTTGGGTCCGGTCTCGTACAGGTACTTTACAGCATGGAGGTGTCCGTGACGCGCCAACCAGGCGAACAACTCCTCCTCCTTGGGCGTTTGTTCGTATAGCTCGTACAACCTGTCGGCCAGGGAATTGTCCTTTGCCCCCACCGCCGCCACGAACGCTTCTTGCAGATCCCACGTCAACTCGTCCAAGCCCAGGAGATACTCCACTACAATCGTTTGACCGCCGGAAATGGCGCGTGCCAATGCTCTTGAGTCCGTTAGAATCTTCGCATACTCCTTCTCTTTTGCGTGTTGCACCACGAGTTTGACCACGTCCAGATGACCACGCTCTGCTGCTACAAGCAACGCCCCACGCGTAGTGCCACGAAGGTCAGCCTTCCTCAGTCTGTCCGACCCGGGGGAGACCTCAGCCAACAGCAGCCTTAAAACCTCTAGGTGGCCGTTGGTTGCGGCTGCCGTGACTGCGTTGAGTAGGCCCTCCCAGCTATTGTAGTCTGTAAGCTCCCTCCTCTCGTACTCTTCCAGCATCACTTCCACACAGTCAACGTGGCCGTGAGAAGAGGCCTCCAACATTGCACCTACGACATCGCCGTTATACAGGAAAAGTAGGTCCTCGAGCCACTTCGCGTCCCCCGTCCGGACTGCCTCCATGACAGCTTCGTCGTCCGTCATGAGGAAAGTGTCGATCTGCTTGAGGATGTGCGGTAGAGCGCGAATTTCAAGCGGCAAGTGCGCATTCTGGAGTCTCGCGTAAGGAGAACGCAGTAGAGATTCATCTTGTAGATCGCGTGACCGGCTGGCTCGGGGGCGCTTGGCGCTGCTGCTTAGAGGCGTGCCAGGCTTTGAGTGCGTCGGCATCTAGTTGCAGTTTCCGTTTCGCTTTGACTGGGTTTAAACTTGGTTTCGTCCCTTTTGTGTTTCGCACATAACATATTTAAATCCAAAACACTGCAGAAAAACTTTCCCGCCATTTTTGGATACGCAACACACAACACAGATGTCCAAGCGTCCAAACTCCAGCAGTGGCAGGGAGCCTGCCGTCGCCAAGCGCCCCCGATCCAACCCGTCCGAAGAGCAAGATGAACCTCCGCCGTGCCCCTATCCAAGACTCGAAGCCGCGCTTTTCCCGCCTGAAGTTGTAGCGATTCCGCATATTCTGAAGCACATCGACATCTTCCTCATGACCCGCGAGGAAGCTCTTGCCGAGGCGGCCCGGACGGGGGACGCAGCGTGGCTCTGTGGCCTGGTAGAAGATGCTGACGACGACAGCGTGGTGCGTGCTACCGTGGAGGCCTCTGGCCACGGCCACGTTGAATGCGTGGAAATCCTGATGAAAGAGTGCGCAGTTAGTAGGAACGTTCTGACAGGCTACAGAAGCTGGCAGGCCTTGCTCAACGCAGTCGTGGCGGCTGCTACTAGTTACCATCTCCAGGTATTAATGGTGCTTCTGCCCAAGCTCCGCCTGGAGCCTGACAAGTGGAGAGATTCCGATCTGGCTTGCACGGTTTGTCGGGCATTGGCTGTAGCAGCAGAAGGTGGCAATCTCGGCATTGTCAAGTTCCTGGTGCACTTCTCGATAAACAACGATGATGAGGGGGATCTCTATGGTGGAAGCGCATTGGCACGCGCCATTTCGAGCGGTCAGACGGTTGTGGTGGAGTATTTGCTGAGCTTGGATGGATTCAGGTGGGATCTGGAAGGAGCGTTTGCGGCGGCGGTGGACACAGGCGACAATTCTCTAGCAGACAAAATGTACCAGCGCTATGTGCAGAAGTCCAAGAAGGAACAGTTATTTACTTCGCTGTCGTGTCATGGGCACCTCGACGCGCTGAAGTATCTGTATGAGACCGGACTCAACGACGACGATTTGATCGAGGAGACGTTTGTGAGTACAGCGAGCCGGCATGGGACTGCCACACTTGAATTCCTGCTTGGTACAGGGAAGGTTTCGTCCGAGGCCTTCGATAGCGGGTTTAAGGAAGCAGTTGACTCTCTGTGGGACCGCTTGAACATCGTACCATTTCTCTTGGACACACAGCGGGTGTCTGCGAAGTTGATCAACGAAGCTTTCGTGACCGCGCGTTGTACATGTAGTGATTTCCTCAAAATGCTGCTTGAACGTGGGCATATCTGGGAGGAATCCATTCGTGCGGTTTTCATTTTCAAACAAGCAACTCGGAGATTAAGTGAGTATGACTCCGAAAGAGAGAGTGAGAATGCTCGAATCATCCAGCTGCTATACACGAAGGAGTGCATCTCGGCCGAGATGATCGGCAAGGCGTTCGTCACCGCAGCCTCCAAGGGACACTCGAAGCTGGTGACGCTATTGCGTGGTGATGACCGTGTTTCTGCGCTGATGGTTGAAGAAGCTTTCGTTCGTGGTGCCACACGTAGGAAGAGCGACATTATCGTGTCCTTGTCCGACGCCGATATTTCTCCCAACGTGATCCTCGTCGCCTTCTCCAGAGCTGCCGATCAAGAATGTGATTGTAACGTGAAAGAGCTGGCGAAACTACTTTCAGACGAAGATCGGGTACCTCCAGAATTCAAGCACAAGGCTTTTGTGGTTGCAGCCCAGCTTGAACACGATACCGTCCTCCAGATTCTGTGTGAAAGTGGTGGTGGGAACTGGCCCCTGGCCACACTGAAGGAAGCGCTTGCTGTTGCTGAACACAGTGAAGTCAAAACTTTATTCGCGAGGTGACTTGTGATCAACTTTTCGACCCTAATTGCCCATGGATTCGTTGAGATGGTGGTAAAGTCCTGGAAACCAGAACGACGACTTACCTTCCAGTTACGTGGTCTGACCGTGTTGATGCATTGTTCGAACGAAACAATGGAACGAATCGTATATGGGTGCTTCAACAATTAATGCATTGCCCGAAAAAATCATATGTAGCCAGAATTTGTATGCGTTTGTTCTGCTCGTACTTAGTAGAGATGACTTAGTAATACAGTACGCATGATCAGGAAGAGGCGCAGTGCTAATGATGCCGAGTCGTGTGTCCGCAGTGCTGCTGGTGCAGCCCGTTCCATTGGGGACGACATGAAAACTAATGGCACTGAAGGCAATGCAACCGAAATATGCACTTACGGTGCATTCATCAGTCACTATGCTCTGTGTCTTTCACCAAATCCACGGGACGTCCTGAATCCGGATATGCCGCAGGACTTCGATTGATCCGCTTACGCGGCTTTCCCATTAGAGATGCATAATGGTGGGGATTCAAACAAAAGCTAATACCGAGATATGTATGAACTGAACGCCCTGACGCGTACCAATTTGCTACGTGCGACTGGAGACCACGAGTCAAAAGTCAATCCAATGCACTAACAAGAAATTCGACGTAGTAGTCGGAGCTCTATTATACCTCCATGACTTAGAAATATTAGCCGTATAAGATCATGGACATTGTATTATTGGACAAGCTCCTGCAGCCAGTCGATTGACGTGGCTGCTGGTTCTTTAGCTTACACGGGCCTCG
>JAIKVE010000789.1:0-16153 GCA_024679115.1 Phytophthora pistaciae | reverse complement strand
GGCGTGCTGACGGCCAACAAGCACTGGCCGACCTTCCGCAACCGCCTGAACGCCAGCGCCAAGACGGCGCTCGTGGCCATGTCCTTCCTGGCCTCCTTCACGGTGGAGGCCGAGAACCGCCTGGTCCGCGGCGCGCACAACCCCGACATGTACATGGCGACCATGGACGGCACGTACGTCGAGCAGAAGCAGGAGGCGTCCAAACTCAAGGCGTGGCAGCGCGCAGCCAACTTCCTGTACGACCACCCGTACCGTGCTCTGGCGACGGTGGGCGTGCCGGTTGTCGGCAGCATCTACGCCTACCAGCACCTGAACAAGGGCATCTCGTCGTCGCAGCAGATCATGCACACGCGTATCTACGGCCAGGCGTCCGTGGTCGTGCTGCTGCTGAGCTCCATGGCGTTCCACGACTTCATGGCCAAGCGCGGCAAGTACGGCGAGGAGAAGGAGGAAGAGGAGGCCCGCGCCTAAGGTGATGAGACAGTCAGGCTCGGACAACGCAGCGCAGGACCAAGACATGGATGACACCTCAATGGCAGGGGCGGAAGGCGCTCTGCAGTAGAATATATCGCTTATTTGGATTTCTTTTGATGGTTGGATAGCTTTTACTCGCGCTCTACGAGGCGGCGAGTGTGTTGAGTCGAGTCAAGTTGGCGGCGATGTCCTCACACGCGCTGATGAGGCAGCTCATGACGATGAAGTCCTCCATGGTGGCATATTGGTCGTCATCGTCCAGCGAGCGGAGCAAGAGCTCTCCATAGCTCTGCTTCAACGTCGCCGCAGCCTCGTTCAAGGAGAAGGACTCGACGTTTAGCAGCGCCACGCCCGCACTATCGGTTCGATGCTGGGCCCACCAGCGCTGTCGACTAGTCTTTGGGATGCTTGGTGGGGCTATTTCTCGTTCGTCGCCACTACTGCCAAACACGTAGGACCCAATGCCCGATGAGGAAGACGGCGGAGTGAAGAACATGGTCGATCGAGGTGGAAGCACCCTTGAGCTCGAAGCAGGCAGCGTCAAAACGGCGTCACTCGTAGCTGCACTCGATTCGAGCATGTCAACAGCGGAGCTGTCGTCCGATACGGCCATTGAACAGGCAGCTTCGTGTCTCCGAATTGCGGCAGTCGCATCGCCTAGCTGGTGAACCGTGTTGCTGGGGATCATCTGCGCCGTGTTCTCGTAGATCTCAAGCTCCAATCGGAATCCATCATTAAGGGCCTGCATGAACTCTGTAAACGTGATCTGGCCGTCGTGGTTCTTGTCAACGAGCCTCATGAACTCATCTACGTATTGATCCATGTGGACATTCCCCTGATCTCCGGTGTACGGCATCAATTTTTCAAGCAACACGCCCAATTCTGACGTGTCAACAGTCCCGCTGCGGTCCTTGTCGGCGATTCGGAACGCTTCCTTCATCTGCAAGTAAATGGCGTAGTCGTCGGCTGTTTTGTACGTGAAATCCTTGCTGAAGAGCGTCGCGAGGGACTCGAAAGACTCCACGACCACAGACTCGTAAGCATTTTGACTGCGATCCCACCGAGCTTTAGCTACTGCGGGCGTTGCGTTTGAAGGCAGCGGTGGCAATGGGGCTTCTGGGATTATATCGTCTGTTGCCGGAGCTTTCGCCGTATAGTAGACGGTTTCTGGTTGGTTTGCCCGCTCTTCTTCTTGCTCTTTGAATGCAGCGGTGCACTCGTCGTTGAGACTGCCAGCAGTCCTGCGCTTGAGGCGGTAGCCTCCGTGGTCGCAGTCCTTACTCGATCGTTCTTGCCATTCCATGAGATCCAAGAGCAGTCGAAGTCTGTCGAGCAGAGTCCAGCAGACAGACAGCACTTGTGTGTACTGCTCATTGGAGAACTTGGATTTCCACAGGCTGGGCTCGGCAGTGGCGTCGTGTACCAGCTTCTTCTGCTGCTTCAAGATCGCTGGCAACGTGACGGAGAGCTCCTTGTGCAGGGATCGCGTACCCTCTTCGTCAAGCTTGGCACTTGAAGGATCGAGTGAAGCTGCTTCAACTACTGTAGGTAGATCTCCAACGTTAGGCGCAGTCGCGCGGGTGCTTGTAATGTGATGCGCAAATACTCGACCGAATACTTTGCTGTATGCCCCGAGAAGCTGCTGGATGTTGGAGCGAAGCAGACCACGGGCACTCTTTGGTTGAAGACTGGCTTCGACAAGCATCAAGATGATAATGGCCATGGAGTTTTCAGTCAGACTTGAATACGAGAGAGCTTTCGTTGTCGTCCGGCAGCTGTGATCCAGTAATACCGAAGCGGACATGTACGCCGATACCATCCCCGCCATGCGCAGGTATGAAGAGCTATAGCAAACGTACATGGACCCCACGATCCACATGAACAGCACGGCGTTGTTGACCGCATTGTAGAACACGACGTCCGAGATCTTGCAGATGAAGAAGTGCAGAATGGACGGCACAACGGTGCCTGCCACGAGCCCAGCCATGCGGTTTCTCATGTTCCCATAAGTGCCGCCGACGTGGAACTGCGCCACCATAGCGATAGCGGTGGGTCCAGTCGCACTGAAGGCGAAGATGAACGTGGAGGCGCAGTACGCGATGAGCACGGCCAGCGTCGTACGAACGGCAAACAACGTCATCTTCCTCATGTACATGGTGCCTTGATAGACGCTACACCACATCACGTGAAAGAACTTCAAAATTCGATATCGGCAAGTGAAATTCTTGTGGCTGAAGCGCTCTTCAAACTCGCACAGCGTGTGGATGAACGAGTGGAACGAGTAGGTGAACACGTTCAGCGACATTGTCTTCCCAACGTCAACAGGCGTGTGAACCTCCGCTGAGAGCATTGCGCCGTATAATTTCGTGTACTTCTTCATGAAATGGTCGACCGTTTGCTCCAAGTGGACAAACCTGGGCGTCGGCATGTCCGTCGAGGCTTCCAGCACTCTGTTTGCGACCTCCTGCAATAAATCATTGGCCTCCGCCTGCATGATGTGGAGACTCTGCTGCATCCTCTTCATCAGAACCACGTGCGTCCAATGACCATTTTCGGCCTCAATAGCAAACTTCATGGCTCGCAAATCCTTCAGAAGCCGCGCGTAAAGCTTCACGAATTGCTTGGCGATGTTCTTGTTGAACGTGAGGCACAAGCCCACGCCCACAATCTCCTCCCACCAGCAGTCATCAAGAAGTTCCTCCATCTCGGACAACCTGTGCTGTGCAGCTCCTAAAAGGCGATCTAACCGCAGCCGAAAGAAATCCATCTTTTTAATGTCCTTCACGCGGAAACAGTACGAGTCCATGATCAAGTTCAGGATCTTGCGGATGTCATTTGGCGCGTGGGCCATGTGCCGCATCACCTTCTTGGTCGCACTAGCATAAAATATGTAAACGTTAGAGCAAGGCACGAACTTTCGTTCCTAGTTGCGAGACTTACAAGAGCGGAGTGGGCAATAGTACCGTCATGAGCGAGATGAGCGTGCCGATCACGCCTACAATGCTGTACACGGCCAGATTCTTCATGAGCCCCAACGTGGCATAGTCGCTGTTGTTAAGGTCCTTCAAACCGGTGCCGCCAACCCTCGGATTCATGGGATTGATGAACTTTAACACTAACAACAAGTAAATACAGATTAGATATCGTGTACTAGCAAGTTTCCCCCAACTAAATCACATACTTACTGAAGAAGGCATTTGACATCACCGCAAATTTTTTGACGTTGTGTTGCTGGAAGTTCAACAAGAAAATCACATCCAGTTAGAACAGTTCTAACAAGTGCCAAACCTTCAAGCTTTACTTACGATCGGCAGCAAGAAGACCACGAACGTGAACGCCAGCATGAAGGGCGAGACAAGGCCCCAGTCATGCAAACTGACAAAATACGGCGTGTCATTGAGGTTCTCCGGCACCGAAACGAGGTTTCCCTGCGTGATGGGGATCCACAAGAAGACTGCAAAGTTGTACAGCAGCGCGAGACCCACGCCCAAGTCGATCTGCCAGATCTGCTGTACAACTCCACCGACTGTGGGCGTCGAGGCGTAAATCACCATGATAGCAGCGTAAGCCAGTCCACCCAGATAGTAGAACGAAGGCAGGAACTTGGAGCCATTCGATGAGGCCGAAGCTCCTGTCTGAATCACACCCGCGAGCAAAACCCCAGCCGCAGCACGAGCTGCACACCCAATGTGCCGACGGAATACTTTTTCTTCAGGTCGTCGGCTGGGCTTCTTGACTTTCGTTACGGTCTTATGGCCTTGGGTTTCCTCGTTTGCCATGGACGATGAGGCAGTGGACGGGTGTTTTCGAAGTCGCAGTTGCATGGATCGAGTCGTTGGCGTCGTGGGGGATTCCAAGTCCATGTAGTGCTCCCCCACGCCCGTCATACCCGTCGCGGCCTCCAATGCGGAGGGACTTCGCGCCCTCGTTTCCTTCTTCTTGAGCGGCGTCATGAGAGAGAGAGAAATTGTGCAGTGAAGAGCTCGTGCACTGCACAGCTGGCGAGCTGTTGGCAGGATGGGCGAAACTTCACTTCACGTCCATTATCATCTGGGAGAGAAACGACCCACCGTAATTAATAGACGACGGACCGTATTGAAATCTTCGAGCAGACAAACGTGTGCACTCCAAAGTGCAGGGCTCCTTTTGAACGAGCGAGGCCCTGACGCGCCTCAAGCCTGCGCGAATAGTGTGCACCAACCATCTTGGGCGTCCTGGGGTCATGTGCCGCCGCCGCCGCTGATGCCGTCACTCTCGTGCAACTTAGCAGCTGAAAGTGCCCATTTGTGTGTAGATAGACAACGCAGAAGTCCGGCCTCGATCTAGGATATCATTCCTCTTTAGTTGTTGTGACCAGGAAATCCAGAATACAGCACCTTGAATCAATGGCAGCAGCTCGCTTCCATGTTGTCAGATAGCGACGGCCACGAAGCGGCTATCAGGTGCGTCAGAAGTCCCGCGTGTCAAAGATCCGCTGCCCGTCCGTTCATTCCTCAATCCGCCGTCCGTCGAGCAATAGGTTACGACACGTACGTAGTACACCACCCGTTGCATGGCCCCACCCACTACACCGATGAAGCAGTTTTCGTACGAGCTGGAGGGCACCGCCACGGCCACGCATGGCGCTGTGCGCATGGGCCACCTCAAGAGCGGCTTCACGCCCGACATGACGCTGTACAAGAACCTGCACGAGCTGCGGCGCAATTTCGACCCGAGCGGCACGAACAAGCTCTTCGGCTGGCGGAAGACCGACCCTGACACGGGCAAGCCGGGGGCCTACGAGTGGGTGACGCTCAACGACTTCCTGCCGGTGGTGGAGGCCGCGGCGTCGGGCATGAGCCACGTCCTCAAGCTGCAGCGCGGCGCCATCGTCGGCGTCTTCGCCAAGAACTGCTACCAGTGGTCCATCGTCGAGCACAGCGCCAGCCGCATGGCGTATACACTGGTGCCGTTGTATGATACACTGGGCCCCACCGCCATCCCGTTCATCCTGAACCACACCGAGATGAGCGTCGTCTTCTGCGGGAAGGAGCAGTTCAAGGTCCTCATGGGCGTCGTGCACGAGTGCCCCAGCGTCAAGACCGTGGTCCAGTTCGAGGACGCCATTGATGAAGAGGAGAAAGCGCTGGCTCAGGAGCACAAGGTGAAGCTCCTGACGCTCGGCCAGCTGATCGAGGACGGCAAGAAGAACGTCGTGCCGGCAGACCCGCCACTTCCCAGTGACCTGGCCACGATCTGCTACACTTCGGGCACGACGGGCGATCCCAAGGGCGCGATGCTGACCCACGCCAATATGATGGCGGCAGCAGCGTGCGCTTTGGACTTCACGCTGCTCCTCCCGACGGACATTCACCTGTCGTATCTGCCATTAGCGCATTGCTTCGAGCGCGTGATCCAGACCACGTGCATCTACAATGGAGCGGCAGTGGGGTACTACTCGGGAGACGTCAAGCTGCTCATGGACGACTTGGGGGAGCTGCAGCCGACCGTGTTCCCCTCGGTGCCGCGCTTGCTGAATCGGATCCACGACAAGATCACGCAGGGAGCTGCAGCGGCGGGAGGCATCAAGAAGTGGCTGTTCGACACGGCATATGCCTCCAAGAAGTACTACCTCAAGGACGGCTACAAGACGCACGCGTTCTGGGACTTCCTGGTCTTCAGCAAGGCTCAGCAAGCTCTAGGCGGGCGTGTGAGGCGGATGATGAATGGATCTGCCCCGCTGTCTAAGGACGTGAAGGAATTCTGCCAGATTGTATTTGGTGCTACGATGTTAGAGGGCTATGGACTGACGGAGACTGGAGCTGTGATCTCCTGTTCGACGGACGAGATCCTGCCTGGTGACCACATTGGAATCCCTCTGGGTAACGTGCAGATTTGCCTCGAAGACGTGCCCGAGATGAACTACACGAGCCACGACAAGCCCTGTCCTCGAGGCGAGATCCTCATGAAGGGCGACAACCTCTTCGTCGGATACTACAAGCAGCCAGAGCTGACGAAGGAGGCGATCGACGCTGACGGATGGCTACACACGGGAGATATCGGCTGCTGGAACACGGACGGCACGCTGCGCATTATCGACCGCAAGAAGAACATCTTCAAGCTCTCTCAGGGCGAGTACGTCGCGCCCGAGAAGATCGAGGGCATCTATATCAAGAGTCCGCTGATCGCTCAGGCTTTCGTCCACGGCGACTCACTCAAGAGTTACCTGGTAGGCATCATCGTCCCCGACCCCGAGATCGTTGCCAAGTGGGCGAAAGACAAGGGTCTCAAGGCTTCGTTCGAGGAGCTCTGCACTCCCGATTCACCTGCTGGCGCCGAGTTGAAGGCCGACATCGCCCGCGAGATGGAGAGGCTGGCGACCGAGTACAAACTCTTCGGCTTCGAGCGCGTCAAGAAGTTCCACGTCCACTCGGAGCAGTTCACGCCCGAGAACGACTTTGCCACGCCGACGTTCAAGCTCAAGCGCCCGCTCATCGTCAAGCACTTTGGCCCCGAGCTCGAGGGAATGTACACGGAGTAGATCTGATGGCATGTTAAATTGAAGTTAGATGGGGAATTAAGACTACCTAACGCAAATGGACACTTTCAGCTGCTTAGTGCACGAGAAGGAGGGCCACAGAGATGGCCATGATGGCAATGGAGACTGCAGAGTCTGGCATGGTACTAGCACCAGTATTGGAGGAGCCACTGGCGCTCGAGTCGGACGTGGCGCTGTCCTCGTCGCCGACATTGACGGCGTCGTCGCTGCCGACACGCGAGCTGCCGGCGATGTCGATGCCCATGGTCGAGCACTTTTCCACGACGGGGTCCACGAGGTTGCTCATGAGGTTGAGGTTCTCGTTCAGCGGCAGCGTGCAGTCCGCCGGGTCGATGGCGAGGATCGCGGCCATGAGCGACAGACACGTGTCGGTCTCACAGATGCTCGTCAGCTGAGCGTCCGACGGCGTGCCGTCCAGGTCGGCGAACACGACGCCCGAGTCGCTGGCGCACGCCGTCGTGTTGGGGTTCGTGAGCAGCGAGCCCAGCTCCGACTGCTTGCACACACTCACGGCGGCGGCCTGGTGGGCTGCGAGCAGGCAGGTGAGGACGAGAGTCAAGGCGAGCGCGAGGACTTGGTTCATTGCTGAGTGGATGGATGTGCGTCCGAGGAGGAAGGTTGACTAATGGCGAAGGGAATGCAGCGCCGCCGCCTCATAGGAGTGCTGGTGCCTTGATCCTTGACAGGCACTCGGCCGTGATCGTCCCACTAAAGTCAGCAGCGGGACGGACCGAGAGACGATCGCGATTTGCATCGATGTCGCGTTGGGCGCAGCTTGTGCCTCAAATTGATAAGCTTGTGGCGTGTGTGGTGTTCGAAGCTCAGCCTCGAGCACTGGACGAGCTGGTGCTGCTACAAACAGCCTAGTGGATATTGTACATGTACGTCAAGAGCGGTTGGTCTCATTCTGGGTGAATGGAAAAGATGCCGGCGGCAGCCTTAGGCGAGTGGCTCGAGTTTGCTATTGCAAGGCTGTGAGGCGTCCGATTGATTGTCTTGTTGATAACCACGCACCTTAGGCATATCAATCCGATCAATATTGTAAAACTACAACTTCAGCTTTACTCTCGTCCCCTTATATTGTAAAACTACAACTTCAGCTTTACTCTCAACTTCAATGAAGATGAAGTTACTTCATCTCTCACTTCGAGTCCGGGTTGTACACGGGGAAGTCGATGTAGCCGCGAGGACCGGGCATGTGTGTGCCTAACCACGTGTGTTGGCAAGTCGTTGACAAAGCGCTCGGCCAGGTCCGGGTTCGAGATGTACGGGCGGCCGAAGCCCACGAGGTCGGCCGCGCCGCTGAGCGTAGCTGTTGGCGGCCATGAAGTTCTTGCCTTAAATACACCTGATTATTGGGCCCTACCTCCTCTTGGAAGTGCAGCTAACACAGAGCGTCATCTCTCAACAACTTCCTCGTAGGGATCCGCGCTGGCTGGCAGCCAGTGGCTGCCCGGTCGGTGCGATTGCAGCAACATAAGTGACCTAACTTCAACTTGCGAAGTTGCACAAGTTTTTACAATGTTCGTAAATGATTCGTCCAGATCATTGTGATAACGTATTTCAAAACTGGCATTCATTAGAGGACAACTCACGTGGCACAACATGACGCATGATAACTGATCTTTCGATACTGAATCCCTGTCAACACACGTCACATATTTATCGCGTACGAGGTTTGATGCGCATCTTTGCAGGCAGAGTGGTGCCCACGGGCTCCGATCATTGTCGAGTCCCCCGCAAGCCCGCACTTCATCGCCATGCAGTGTCTGCAGCGCTCGACCCGCATTACCCTCGCCGCTCGGTTGCCGCCGCGTTGGCTGCGCGTGCTCTCAACCTCCACAGACTCCTACACCCATGAAGTCCCGACAGAGCCTCGTGTTGCTGGCCGAGGTCCTGCTCGCGCGTGCCCCATCCCGACGCCCTACAAGCCGCACATGACGCTCTACACCAACCTGCTGGACCGCGCTAAGGTGGACGGCGGCAGCCGTCCCATGTTCGGCTCTAGGCCAGTGGACTCGACGACCGGTCTGGCTGTCGGCGGCTACGAGTGGCGCACGTTTGCCGAGTTCCTGGACCACGTGGACGAGACGGCGGCCGGCATGAAGCGCGCGCTGGGGCTCAAACGCCAAGAAATGGTCGGCGTCTTCAGCCGCTCGCAGTACGAGTGGACGCTCGTGGAGCAGAGCTGCAACCGCATGGCCTACACGCTCGTGCCGCTGTATGACACGCTGGGACCCAGCACGGTGCCGTATATCCTCAACCATACCGAGATGCGAGTGGCCTTCTGTGCCAAGGAGCAGACGGCAACACTGTTGCGTTGCTTACCCGAGTGCCCCACTTGAAGATGATCGTTCAGTATGACTGCAACTTGGATGCACTGCACGTGGAGGAAGCGAACGAGCGTGGGGTGAAGATTTGGACACTGGACGAGGTCGTGGAGATTGGCAGGAACCACCCAGCGGACGCTGACCCACCCAAACCTGAGGATCTGAGCACCGTTTGCTACACGTCGGGCACGACGGGGACGCCCAAGGGTGTGTTGGTCACCCACGCCAACTTTGCCAGTGCTGTGAACGCCTACCGCCCGCTCATCAAGGCGAACCGCGACGACGTGTACTTCAGCTTCCTGCCACTACCGCATGTGGCGGAGCGCTTCTTGCACGCAATGATGATAACCGAGGGCGCTGCTGTCGGATTCTACCACGGCAGTGTGGCTCGCATCCTGGAGGACGTGCAAGCGCTGCACCCGACGGTCTTTGTAGCTGTGCCTCGACTCATGAACCGCATCTTCGACCAATTAAAGCACAAGGTCGCCGCAAGCGGAAACGCTGAGCAGATTGAGTATTTCTACCGCGCTCTGGAGGAGAAGAAGCGCTTGAATACCCTGAAGCACGACAAGTTCGACGCGGAATTGTTTGACCGCTTCCAGCCGCTGTTAGGCGGTCGTGTGCGGCAGATTCTTACGGGTGCTGCCCCCATCACGAGCGAAGTGAAGGAGTTCTTCCAGTACGTCTTCGGTGTGCCCGTTCTTGAAGCCTACGGAATCACTGAAGCATCGGGTGGCGTCGCGTGTTCGAGTGCATCGATGCCCCAAGGCCCTCACGTGGGCGTTCCGCTGCCTGGACTTGCCATTCAACTTGCAGACGTGCCAGAGATGAACTACTCGAGCGAGGATGATCACGGCGAAGTGCTCATGAAGGGGCCGAACGTCTTTTCGGGCTACTACAAGCAGCCCGAGCTGACCCGAGAGGTCCTGGATGCTGATGGGTGGTATGCCACGGGTGACATTGGCCGCTGGAATGCTGACGGTACGCTGAGCGTCATCGACCGGAAGAAGCACATTTTTAAGCTTTCTCAGGGCGAGCACATCGCCCCAGAGAAAGTGGAGGGTGTCTACAAGAAAAGCAAGTTCGTAGGTCAAGTGTTTGTAGACGGAGATTCGCTGCAGAGCTATCTCGTAGCCGTAGTTGTTCCGGATGCGTCTGTTGTCGCTCACTCGCCATTCCCGGACTGGGAGACGGATGAAGTGCAAAGGCGCGGACTGGAGAAGGCAGTGCTCGAAGACATGGACATCGTGGCCCACGCGGATGGACTGCACGGCTTCGAGCGCGTCAAGAAGGTCTTCTTGACTACTGAGGCCTTCACGGTCGAGAACGATCTGGTTACCCCCACGTTGAAGCCGAAACGCACGAATCTAACCAAACACTTCGCTGATGTGGTGAAGAGTTTGTACGCGGAAGGTCTGCAACACTGACGTGCAAGTCATTGAGAAGAATACCGTAGACACACATTTTAAACGGATTAAAGGTTCTGATTGAACAAGTAGGGTTTTGCTGGTACTGTTGCAGTGAGCTTCGCCCTTGATACTATAGAGTGAATATCTCTACAGACCTCAATGGCCTTTGCCTGTCTGTTGGATGCGTGTTTGAACTCACGACTCCCAACAGCTCCCAATTCTGCCAATCGCCGGCGGTCGATGTAAATCGAATCCCGGACAGGAATAATCATCGGTGCTGTGGTCAACATCGAGATTGCACTTGCACATCCTTCAACATGCTCCTCTCGCCAGTCGAATTCCTATCGCCGCGCTCCAAACTCACTTTTCAATTTGCTTTCCCCAAGTAACGCAACACTCTCCACCAACTCACAGACCTCTGCCACGAACTCCACCTACCCATGACAGTGCCACTCAAGGACTACACGCTCTTCAAGCCCTACCAGCTCAGCAAAAACCTCGAGCTCAAGAACCGCATCGTCATGGCCCCGCTCACGCGCGCGCGATGCGACCCCGTGACCCACGAGGCAGGACCCATGCAAGTCGAGTACTACTCGCAACGGTCCGGCGCCGGTCTCATCATCACGGAAGCCGTCGCCGTGTCCGTGCAAGGCTTCGGATGGTACGGCGCGCCCTGCATGTACACGGAGGCCCACCGAGACTCGTGGAAGCCCGTTGTGGACGCTGTGCACGCGAAAGGGGCCAAGATCTTCCTGCAGCTATGGCACATCGGCCGCCAGGGCCACCCGAGCTTCAGCGGAGACGTCGTGGGTCCCTCCGCTATCGCGCCCGTGTCGGGTCACACGCGCGACGTGAACGCCAAGCAGGCTCCGTACGAACTCTGCCGTGAGCTCCGCGCCGACGAAATCCCCGAGATCATCAACGACTTCTGCAAGGCCGCGCGTCTGGCCAAGGAGGCCGGCTTCGACGGTGTCGACATCCACGCGGCTAACGGATACCTGCCCGGCACGTTCCTGCAGTCGGCCACCAACATGCGCACCGACAAGTACGGTGGCTCCATCGAGAACCGCGCGCGCTTCCTGCTGGAGCTGGTGGAGGCGCTGCAGAACGAGTGGCCTGCCGACCGCATCGGCCTGCGACTGTCGCCCAACGGCTTCTACGGCGACACCGGCAGCGCCGACAACTACGACATGTGCTGCTACGTAGCCGACAAGCTGAGCTCGTACGGACTCGCGTACCTGGCCACGCTGGACGGCTTCGGCTTCGGCTTCCAGGACAAGGGCCCGCTCATCAAGCCCTTCGATGTCAAGAAGAACTACAAGGGCACCGTCATGGCTGCCAACAGCTACACGCTCGACACGGCCGAGGGCGTCCTGCTCAGCGGCGCCGCCGACCTCGTGGGCTTCGGCCGCCCGTACATCTCGAACCCGGACCTGGCGGAGCGCTTCGTCAACGACTGGCCGCTGAACGAGCCGGCCGGCTACGAACGTGGTTCGGCACGCGCATGCCCGGTCCTCGCGGCTACATCGACTTCCCCGTGTACAACCCGGACTCGAAGTGATCGAATCACGATGACGAGGAGATGAAGTTGAAGATGCCCGATAGTGACATTGTCTGAAGCTGTGTCGGTGATCGTTAGGGCAGAATAGCAGGAAGTGAACACACGTCAATGCAAGTGAAAACCGCGTCCTAACCACGAATGGGAAATACGAAAGAGAATATAAATAACGTTAGTAGTTTTCTGCTTGCTCGCCTCCAGGCGTCGTACAAGGGGCTACGTGTGCTATCTCATTGTTTTTGGGCTCTGTATGCACTAATGTCTGAGCTTCAAGAGCTTCCGAGACTTTTCGACCCTCCAGGAGCAATGCGTCGGCAGTCCTCACGTCGCCTTCTGTCGCGCGGCAGCACGCGGCAAATGACGTCGCGTCACGGAAATATTTTCAAGCCTGAAGTGCCTCCCCACTTGCAGAAGCTACTGCAGAAAACGCCGGAAGAGCAGCAGCGCGTCGCAGCAGCAAAGGCCATCCTCATGGATGAACCAGCACTGCGAAACGAACAGAGCTTGGACCTGGTGTACAGCTGGATGCTGCAGAACTGCAAGCAGTACAGCAACAACATCTTCGGAGCTGCGCCGGAATATATTCGACGCGAAATTTGTCGCCAGATGAGGCTCATCAAGGTGAAAAGTGGAGGCCTCGTCATCCGTCAGGGCGACACGGGAGATCGATGCTATATTGTCGTGGACGGGTTGGCGGATGTCTACATTAAGGCGGAGAAACCGGTCGATGCCGTCGTGGCCCCGACTTCCCCGCCTCCGATGCTTTCGGTAATGAAGCAGCGACGCATGTCTCGGCGAATGAGTTCGGAAGCTAATGCAGCACCCGTGGACTTCGGTGCCATGGTGGCCAACCTTGGACCAGGAGCGATGTTTGGCGAGATTGTGCTGTTGAATCCCTCTGCAAGGCGAAATGCGACTATTAAAGCTTCGCAATTCACGGAAAGCTGCGACTTGATCTGCCTTGAGCGCGCAGATTATATCCGTCTCGTGCGAACAGCATCGATGGAAGCTTCGCACTATAACAACGCGGAGGTGCTCGATCGAATGTTCCTCTTCAGAGACTGGGTGAAGCACGGTGAGAAGGTTTCTGTGTGGTTGGCCGGCCTCCTATTTGTTCTCACGTATTATTTTGTTTAGAAAAAATGCGCCTTGTCAGTGCGATGAGGTCACGGCATTTCACAAGCAATGTAAGAAATCTATCGTTTCCACCAAAAGGGGTGACTCCCACTTACTAATTTATGTGCGTGCCTTTCATTTTCAACAGGATTATCTTTACCGAGCTGGAACGGATGCCAAGTGGATGTATATTATAACATCAGGAGAAGTCATGGAGCGAATCAATTGGACTCTTGAAGCAGCAGGGAATGACGCTACAATGCGCCGTCTTCTGATGTCGCAACCCTCTTCACGCAAGAACCCAGAGAAAATCGTGAACGTTGAGCTTACTCTAATCGGTCCTGGAGATATCGCTGGCGAGCTACCTTTTATCACTTCAAAGCGAGGGGCGATCTTCGACATCAAGGCCGTCACGGATGTGCAAGCTCTAGCTATCGATCGACGGTACTACGAGACGGTGATGCTGACGGCAACCCGAGAAAATAAGCCTGAGGTCCATGCAACTATGAAAAAGTTGCGGAAGTTCAGTCAAGACCGTGAAGACTGGCGCCAGCAACGAATGGAGTGCGGGATTTCGTACCCGAGCGCCCATGTCAATATGTAAGTTTACTTTCCTCCAACTAATTACGACAACTAACGAGTGTATACTAACAATTATCTACAGTACCTGGCATCTGATGCGGATGTCGAATGTTCCCTGTCCAAGATGTGGACAACGAGGCCATCTCGCTACAGATATCTCCAAGTGTGACAGTGCTCCACCCCACCAATCTCCAACACCTAATAGCAGCACCGGTAGTACTGGAGCAAAGCGTACACCATCTCGCGGCATGCTTCCGCGCAAAGCTTCAACAGCAAGGGCACCACCTTTGCGAATCCCAAGGTATGCTTCGTTGTCATTTTCCATTGAGGAACACCAGGTTGCTGACATTTCTGTTTACTTTTTTTTAATTCTAGAACCGATGATACGCATCCTAACACAGCACGTCCAGATACTGCTCTTCGCAATCTTTTCGACGATTCCTATCTCCCCTCAGGAAAAGAACAGCTTCAGCATTGTCGAGATAAGAGAATACAATTGTAGTTTGCACGTGGTTAGTGTGTGAGGAACTTATCGCAGTCATACGTGTTTGTATCGACAGCATTAGTATTCATCTGTTCATGTAGCTCCGTTTTCATAACTACAGAGCTAAGTTCTGTGCGTCAGCGCCAAACTTGTCACTGGAGTCGCGCCGTCATCCACTCCACAAAATTGTTCAGAATCTTCTCGTATCCCTCATGGTTCAGCACCTCATGCAACGCATCCGGAACGATGTTGATGGTCTTGTCCTTCTGCGTGCAGGCGGTGTAGAAGTTGATGCTTCCTTGAGGAAACGTGATAGTGTCTTTCTCTCCGTGGAGCACATACAGCGGCGCGGGGAAGTTCCTCGCCAGCTTATTGTCACTCTGCACGAACCGATCTCCTTCACTCAAGAGACTGTACATCAGCCGCAACGTAGATCCATGCCTGGGCATCAACTCACCCCGCGTCCATCGTTTGTACACTTCGTAATCGTTGCCAAGTTTCGGGAACTCGAGCCCCGGGACGTGCATCCTGGGCAGCATCCGAGCGAGAACCCCCAGGAAGCCCGCGACACCTCCCTCCGGAACCGTCCAGAACGGAACCGAGGACACAATGACCCCGTTCCAGCTCAGGCCTTGCTCCATAGAGAGCTCCACGAGCTGCAGCACCAGCACTCCCCCCATCGACTGACCGAGCACGAATCTCGGCAGATCTTTCCACTTCACATCAGCGTCTCCATGAAGTCCTTGGACAGGTCCCGCACCTCTTTCGCGTACATGCGCTCGCCGTCGCTCATTCCGTGGCCCTGGTGGTCCACCATGAAGACGGCGAACCCCTCCTTGGCCAGCGCTCTACCCACGTGGTCGTAGCATCCCCCGTGCTCCCCCAGTCCGTGTAGAATGAAGAACACGCCTCGAGGAGCGCGGTCGAAGCGCGGCAGCCACTTGTGCACGTACAGCGCCAAACCGCCAGACGTCACGAAGAACCGCCGCAGCACGTCCACTTGACCCGGAGGGGGGCGAACGCCCTTGGGCACAGGTGGGAACTGATGCGGAGAGCTGGACATCATGGCGGCGGCGTTGGAGACGAGCTTCCACGCGCAGAAGCCCAGCGCCGCGTAGCCCAGCAGCACGTCGACGCTCATCATGTTGGCGCAGAATGCGGAATGCAATGTAAAGTGTAGCCATCGGCAAGTGAAAGACTACAAAGTGACGTAATTACCAATCTAGGTGGATGCAAAAGCTGACAAATTGTATGCAATAGAAATAGAATGACGCAAAATTTACACCATGACCACGGTCTCATTTCGTACTTAAGCGCGTCTCATACAATCACCAAGTGTTGAGCTTGAAGTGCGCACGTCGGGTAAACAACAACGAGGGCGCCAAGAGTCTCCTTGGGCCCATTCCGCATTCCGCATTGTTGTGCGCGTGACCATCACTCTCGCACCACTAACGTTAGCAGTATGGGCGCCGCCAGCAGCACCGAGCGCCCCATGAGCGAGATCGACTTCGACTCGTACACGGGGCTGCGCTACACGACGGCCGTGCCCAACACGGGCGACGCCACGCACGGCCCGACCTACGAGGTGCCCAACACGGTGCCCGTGGACGAGGCGCAGCAGACGCTGTACCACAACTTCCTGCGCGGCTGGAGCCGCGAGGG
>JAIKVE010000788.1:0-16171 GCA_024679115.1 Phytophthora pistaciae | reverse complement strand
CCGTCAGTGTCCAAGCGTAAGACACTGCGCCGGTGCGTGCCCGACTGGCAGCACACCTACTTTATTTTAGATGAACTAGTACGATGTCAACCACCGACTAACTACGATACACGCTACTTTACGTGCACGACTTAGTTCCGTCCTTCACGCCGTCTCTAGCCACTCGGGCGTACGCCCACACGCGCCTGCCCTACTCGTCGCAGCCGTCGAGAGACTCGGGGGCCGTATGCTCCCTGTCCGTCACTCCGTAGCCGTTCACGCCGCTGTAGTCGTCCACCGAGGTCGCCGTCAGCGTCCACCGTCGTCGTCCACCTTCCGTCCGTCCGTCCGTTCGTCGCTTGTGTGCTTGCTGCCAAGCACGAAGTCGGCGGCTTACTCGTTAGCCGTCAACTTTCCAAGTCAGCGGCTTGCTCACTAGCCGTCAACTTCCAAAGTGAGCTCCGTCGTGGGGCTCGCAGAGTCCAGCAGGCTCGAAGATCCAGTAGATCCCTCGGTACCGTGCAGCAGATCCTGCCGACCACAATGCCAGCCGGATTCACGTCCCACGCCGCCGTCTACTTCAACGCCGTCGTACGGCGTGGCTGCTACGCCCGCCGTCTCGTCCATCTCGTCCATCTCGTCCATCTCGTCCATGGGCAAGGTGTCGGCCTCCTTACAGACCAATTGTCGTCCACACTGTCACGTGTTAACCTTGTAAGCACGCCGTCAGGTACAACACGTGGAAGAGCTCCGTGCTGAACACCACCACTTCAGGCAAACGCGCTCTCCAGCGCTCCTCAACCCGAACGACTCCGTGTCCGCGGCGAAGGGCGTACGCCATGATGAATCGCATGACCACCTTCAGTAGAAAGAGCACGCAGAGAAAAGCAAGCTGCTCAGGTCCATGTAGCACCTGAAAAACGGCGTTGAAGGCCGGATAAACCAACACCATCACTGTTTCCACGCCCAATACACTCTTCAGGATTCGGACATGCGCCGACAATCGCGGCGTATTCGTGAGTGCTCGTCTGCCAATAACCGCGGCGAATAACCCGAAGAAGACGATAGTGAATACACCCGTAGTGAGCACGCAAGCGAACGGGATCGGGAATATCCACGTCGTACTGACAACCACGAGCACGACGAAATAGGACGCGGTTGTAGACAGCGTGATCACCAGCGCTTGCTTCCTTGAGACTTTGAGCGGGTCGAGGAAGATGACGCCCTGTTGTATGTAGCTGAGAGTGAGCACCATAAAGATGATCGTCGACCGGATGAACCACCGATAGTTGGCTCGCCACCCGGCTTGAGGGTTATCGAGGGGTACCAATTCTTGGAGCAGCACGAAGGTCAACACCGGCAGTGGCGTGAGTGCACATGCGGTTAAGACTCGAGCTGTTGACGCTGAATGGACGTAGCGTTCGAGAGCACGGGCACGTCTCGCCGTGTACGCTCCATGACGACTGACCTGCACCCGTTCCCACGCAGAGCAAAGTACGAGAGCTGGTGTGCCAGTCTCGTCAGCACCAGAGGCCGAGCTTGTTTCCGAGCGTAGCGAAGAGCACTTGTATGCGAGAATGAAAGTTCAAAAGTGATTGATGCTCGTTGTGTTTCATCGGGGAAGGCCTCAGCCAAAAAACCCTTACAGTTACCAGTGACCACTCCGGCCCACACTAAGTGGACAAGGGAGGCTTCAGATCCATCCTGGAGAACTCCTCAGAGATTTTCCTGGATCTGTCCTTCTCCCTCACGGTCACAACCACTCACAACTCGCACTCTTTCTTCTAACCATTATCTAACTGGAATGACTAACTCCAACGGCTTCAACTTCAACTACTTGCCCGTGTGCTACCTTGCCGCTGAAGTCTCGTACTCCCACTTCATTCCACGTTGGATATCCAGGTTGTTCATGTCGATCTCATGCAACATGCATTGCGCGACCAACTGCCTTCGATCACGCCTCGTCGGTACAGGACCGACATCCTTATGCCTCTTCCATCTCGACGTCCAGGTCCATGTCTGCCGCAGCACACTCCTCAATGGGCTCGATAGAGGCCTCGACCTCTGCCCAGGCCTTCGTGACGTCTTCGATGTTCAGGCCGCCTCTGTGGCGCTCAAACTCAGCCGGACCCAGCGCCTTCGTGAACACATCCGCGAGGTTCTCCGCACTTGGCACATACAGCACTTCCAGGGCCTTCTCATCAACGTACTCATTGATAAACCGCGCGTGCTTGGCCATGTGTCGAACCCTCGAAGTGTTGCCATTGTTGGCAACCACCGCAATCGTACTCTGGTTGTCACAATACACTGGTGCTTGCGGGTACGGGTCACCGAATCCGAGCTCTTTCACCAGCTCACGCGCCCACGTCACCATCTTGCAGCATTCGCAGCAAGCAACCAGTTCGGAACTACATGTGTCTTCAGTCACTCGCCGTTGTCGATGACTCTTCCACATCCAAACATTGCCATGCATGCGTAGCACATAGCCCGTCACCGATCGACTGGTCTCCGGGCATGACTGGTGATCAGCATCCGCGAATGCATCCAACGTAGAACACTCAGGTGTCACTCGGTACACAAGTCCCATGTCCTTGGTGGCAAGAGCATAGAGCACAACTCGCTGCGCAGCTCTGTAGTTTTCCACCGTGTACGCGTTTATGTAGCGCCCAAGAGTTCGCACAGCATTGGCCAGGTCAGGTCGCGTGCAAGCGACGAGATACTGCAGCGACCCGACGATCTCTCTGTACAGCAGCTTCGGGTCATTGATCTTCGTCTCGTCGGTCTCGATCTCAGTGGTCTTCTCGTGGTGGAACTGCGGGGAGCGCACAGGCCTTGCCTTTGCCAAGCCGAACTTTTTTGCAAGACGTTCAACATACGCCAATTGGCACAGGCTCACCATGCGTCCGGGCAAGTACTTCACTTCCATGCCAAGCAGGTGCCGCACTCGACCCAGGTTCTTCAACTTGAAATGTTTTGCAAGGTCCTTCACCACGCCGGCAATGTCACCCGGAGTCCCTGCGACAAGAATGTCGTCGACATACACGGTAAGGTACACGACACGTCCATTCCGGCGTCTCCAGTACACTCCAGAGTCTGCGTACACTGCGTGAAGCCAAGCTTGACAAGTATCTTGTGTAGAGTATCATTCCATATCTTCGATGCTTGCTTCAAACCATACAGTCCCCTTGCGTAACTTACAGACTCGATCCGTTCCGTCTTCATATCCTTCGGGCTGCTCCATGTATATGGTCACATCAGTCAATTCGCCATTCAAGAATGCGGTGACGAAGTCAACGTGCACGCAGTCCAGGTCGAGGAACATCGCAATCAGCATCACGAGCCGAACAGATTCAATTCGCACAACAGGCGAGTAAGTTGCGAGATAATCTATCCCGAACTTCTGCATGAACCCTCGTATAGCAAGCCTGGCCTTCAGTCTGTCAACTTCACCTCGCTCGTTTCTCTTTGCCACCAAGACCCATACGGAAGTCAAAATGTTCGCACACTGTCGCCCTCTTCCCTTCTTTGGCCTTGGCACGAGCTCCCAAGTCATGTTGCTCATCAGCGCTTCATACTCCGCGTCCATAGCATGTTGCCAGCCTGCGGCATGCTCCGACTCCAAGGCAGCCTTGCGAGACGTGGGGTTCAAGATATCATTCACCACGCCAATCAGCATGCACTGCATGAGCGTCATCGTCATCAACCACGTGCTTGGGTCATACCGGCTATTCGGCCGGCGTTGTCCCTCAGACCGACGCGGAGCTGCAGGCGGAGCGTTGTTGTTGCCAGCCGAAGCTGCCACTTGGGTTCTAGTTGCCGTGCTTCTGCCACTAGCGCTTCCACTCACACGTCCACTCGTATTCGTAGTGCTTGCGCTTACGCAGCAGCCCCAGCCGAGCTCCCACTACTTCCAACAACCGGCGGGTTTGAACTCCCACTTGATCCAAATGCCGTGGCAGGACGTGCATTCACTCGGCACTCAGTTCCGCCACAAGCTCCACCGTGGTCATTTCCTTCCTCGGCGGTTTCAATGATTTCCCACTCACTCTCATCACTGCTACTCATGTCCACGTCATCTTCACCTGGAACGGGGGCCTTCTCTTCAAGTTGGTCTACGGCTTCAACCTCGGGTTCATGCCTCTGCACTTCTTCATTGTGGACAGCAACCTGCTTCACCGGTAGCAAGACGTAAGGTACATCACTTGGCACTACTGTCTTCTTTCCGTAGTAGCGCTTGGCCAGCAACTTCTCCACATAGTCGCTCCCAACAGCTACATCTTCTCGAAAACGAACAGACCGGCGCTGCACTATGTCGCCAGTCCCAAGGTCCAGCAGGCGATAACCCAGTGACAACTCAGCCATACCAAGGGGGGGGGACACAGCAGGCTTGGCCCGCATCTCCAACTTGTTGCCTCGTTTCACCTTCGGTACGTGGTAAAAGGCCAAGCAGCCACACACTTTCAGGTTCTTGAGGTCTGGTTTCCGATCCCACAGCTTCAGATACGGTGTCATGCCTCCGACAGCTTTCGTTGAACTCATGTTGTCAATGTGAACAACATAGTGCAGGACCTCACCCCACAGACACTCCGGCAAGTTCGCTGCCTCACGAATTGCACGGGCTTTGCCAAGCAGCGTACGGTGCCATTCAGCTTCTCGACCAAGCAGTTTTCTTCGGGTGTGTACGAGTTTGTAGGCAGCGTCTCAATTCCATGTTCCTTGAAGAAATCGTTCAACTTGTTGTTCAGGAACTCGCCACCGCGGTCCGATCTAAACAACTTGATCTTGATGTCCTTCACAAGTCGGCGAAACAGATTCAGAATGTTCTCTTCTGCATCACTCTTCTTTTGAACCAGAAACACCCACTTAAACCGCGACGCCTCGTCCTGCACGAGCTGGAAGGACTTTGCCCCACCCGGAGTCGTAACACCAACGGAGCAGATGTCGGAGCTAATGCATGCTCCACACTCAGTAGCACGCTTCCCTTGTTGGCGCTTGAACGACATCCTCTTGTCCTTTGCTTCTTGATAGGCAATGCACTTGAGCGGCGTCCGCCTAAAGTCATTCAAAGTCAGGCCGCCCAAGCCTTCAGCCAAGCCTTCCCTCACCATTCTCTTCATGGCATCCTCGTTCAGATGGGCCAGCTTTAAGTGCCATTTCATGACGATGTTGTTCTCCAACGTCTCCACTTGACGGTTCATCGTCAGCGCAGCTTCCAACATCGGACTCGCCTTCATCCAATAGAAACCGTCCGCCTTCTTAGAGAACTCGAGTCGAATCTCGTCCTTGTCAAAGTACTTGACACGTTGCTCTTCATCATCGGTGTCCAAGTACGATGGCTTCCACCCGGTACGCTCCAGCGTGCGCTGGCTAATGAGATTAACGGCACCTCTGGGCTCGTAGCGAACGCCAGTCAGCTCAAGGATCGATCCATTCAAAACTCGCAGTCGAATCGTCCCCGATCGCTCATTGACATCCACTCCTCCTTTCCAGTCAAGTGTCAGAAGTGGGCTCTGTTCATCTTCACGAAGGACCCACCTTCAACACACACATGAGCCCCTGCACCACCATCCAGCATCCAGTCGTGCACTCTGTCTACAGTGCATCGAATGTCACCCTCACCCAGCGCCATCCGAATCGGGACTGGTGGGTTGTTGGCGTCTCCAAGCTCTCCACTCCATACCATGCTCATTAGTGTTGGGTTGCCGTTGTCCTCAGACTCATCAGCGCTCTGCTCCTTCTTCAGAGATTTCCAGCCGTAGCAATCAGCGCGCAGATGGCCCTTCTTCTTACAAAAGAAGCACTTCCGGTTCTCCTGCTTCACCTTCTTGCCGCTGCCCCCTTTCTTCTTGAATTTGCCTTTCGGGTTCTGCGGAACAGGACGCTGGTACATCACTCTTGTTGCTTCATCACTCCGGGTAGTAGTTGCCGCACACGCCTTGTCCGTCTCAGCTTCGCCGAGCAGCGTGTTGGTCACGGTGGCCAAGTCAGGTGCTGCACGGCCAGCATCTCGGTTGAATAGACGCACGACATTGCGATGAGAATCCACCACACCTTGTAGTGTAATCCTCGCCATTTCCTCATCACTGATGGCTGCATTCATATTAGCCAATTGACGCCTCATATCTTCCAACTTCTCCAAATACTTCTCCATGTCCTCACCGGAAGAGAACTTGGTGGTGTACAACTTACTGCGTAGTCGAATTTCACTGGCGTATGCTCGCTTGGTCTTGTCTTGTTCGAAGGACCTCCACATCTCGCGCGCGTTCGCCATTCTGCACACCTTCTTGGAGTCCTTGGGGAGCACGCCGTACAGTAACGCGCACCGCGCAAACTGGTTCCGCTAAACCCACTGCGGATTAGCCGGATCTGCAGCGCCGTTGTCGTCGACAACATCCAGCATTCGTGCTGATGCAGATAGCCTTCGACTTGCGCGTGGTAGAGATCGAAGCCTCCCTCGCTGGTGTACTTCGGCGGCTTCGAGCCGCACACCCGCCTCGTTGCCACTCCTCCACCAGCTCCTCCAGTTACTGCCACTTGCGGTTGCAGCTGCCCATCCACTGGCTGGTTCACCTGCTGCTGCTGGCCAGGCACTTGCTGTTGGTTCCCCGACGACATGTTTCCAGGTATAGATGTCTGGGACCAGGGTCTCGTGTCGATGTTCTCTCAGTAGCGCAGTCACCAACACTCGGTGTAAGATGCTCGCCCACGTAGTCTCGGGCTCAGTAACCTACGAGAGCTGGTGTACCAGTCTCGTCAGCATCAGAGGCCGAGCTTGTTTCCGAGCGTAGCGAAGAGCACTTGTCTGCGAGAATGAAAGTTCAAAAGTGATTGATGCTCGTTGTGTTTCATCGGGGAAGGCCTCAGCCAAAAAACCCTTACAGTTACCAGTGACCACTCCGGCCCACACTAAGTGGACAAGGGAGGCTTCAGATCCATCCTGGAGAACTCCTCAGAGATTTTCCTGGATCTGTCCTTCTCCCTCACGGTCACAACCACTCACAACTCGCACTCTTTCTTCTAACCATTATCTAACTGGAATGACTAACTCCAACGGCTTCAACTTCAACTACTTGCCCGTGTGCTACCTTGCCGCTGAAGTCTCGTACAAAGGCCGCTGAAAACATGAGCGACGCGACGAGCAATAGTGGCGATACCGGCCTTGATAGGGGTGGATCTCTCCGCACTAGGTGAGACATTCGTCTGCATGGCGAGTTTATCTTTGGTCAGCAGGTGGTGTCTGAGTGGAGCAGACGGACAATTTTAGGTGTCAGCGACTTGGAAACGATCCGTGTCGTTCCGTCAGAGCTGGAAAGCAGCGCGTAAAATGTATTTTGGGCTCAATCTCGGCACGGACTGCGGATAATATTGTTCTTTTAATAAGAGGGATCTTATGCTTGGATGACCTGTACAGAAGTCGCCATGGTCTACAATTATACCGATACCTAGAATGGCACGTGTTTTACCTAAATGAGCAGCTTCAGTGGTTGAAGCGTCACAGATAACAGTGAGAATCTCCTGCTGGAAGTGAAACATTTTCACAGTATAGTCCGTTGCTATTAAAATACTGATCTACAACATGTAGCCTTAGTCCAGCTTTAGATCTTTATTCCAGACCACCAAAGCCAAGGCTTAGCCATGGCCACGGCTGTACTTACTCCATCCAAACTGCACCCGCAGCGAAGCCCTATAACTACGCCTTATGTGTCTTAGCGAATCGGAGTCGATGCCGTCGTAAAGGAAGAGGCAGCACGGGATCCGACCTCGTTTGAATATCGTCGGCCGCCGTCACCACCCGTTAGGCCAACCGAAACAGCACCGAAAACGCTCAACTCTTCGCCGTAGACTTTACATCGCGCCGTCATCCCCCAGCTCTAGCTCAAGGACACGGCGTGGAAACACCAACGAGACGATAACTCGTCACGAGCACACCGTTAACGGGCACCAACCTCCTGAGTGGGATCCCATCCGCTCAGGGGCTGTGATGTCTCCATTCGAACTGGAAGGTGTAGTCGACACCTACCACAGCAAAGCACACCAGCATCTTGTTAAGCATGATCCCTGTCTGCCTACAGTACAGTATAGTACATCAACCTGCAATGCCAGGATGAGAGCCACGTACGTACCGTTGTGCTGCAGCAAGAAGAAGAAGCAGTACGGGATGAACATCGCCAGCTTGGCCTGGATGTCATCCGCTGCCGTCTCCAGCACGAACGCGAGCTGGTGCAGCACGGAGAAGTGCAGCCGGCGGTTGAGCAGCATCACGAACGTCGCGAGAGAGAGGACCTCCATCGACACGAACACGGCCATGTTGGTCTGCGCTCGGTGCAGGTCGAGCTGTGTAGCGTTCGCTAGGGACGGGTAGTAGATGGCATTGGGTAACCGCGCTAGGACGACCTGGAAGATACCGTACATGGCTGGGATGATGCACTTGACGTACTCGACGAGGAGAAAGTATTCGGTCATCGACAGGGTTCGTGAAACTTCCCCCGCGAGACAATCGGGGCTTACCCTTGGGAGAAGACGTGGGGGTTGCGATGGTATTGGTGGTGGAGCCGCTGGAGGCGGAGTCTTAGTTATCGATGCACGACGCGCTCTTGTTACTGCCGACTGGAGCGACCGACCCGATGATCGAACACTGGATCGCCTCGCTAGCTTCAAGTTGGCAGTACTGGTTGCAAACACCATTGAGAAGCGTCGACCGGTAGACAACATGCTAGTGCTGTACCGACGGTGAAGGCTGGTATTGAGTGATTTCTGAGACTCGATGGTCGCCAAGGAGGGTCCAAACAGTAGTGAGCGGCTCTTCTTGAGCTTTTGGGTGGCAGCACCAATCACTATTGAGAGTCGACGGCTTGTGCCGGCGCTGCGACGGCGGTAAAGCGGGACCGGTGGGTTTTGTGGTGGAGCCGAGACGACAGCCGCCAATGTTGGACCGGGAGTCGGGGCTACCACATTTATCGAGCCTGAGCCCTGGGTGGAGCTGCTGCTTCGGCCGGACTTGGAGATCAAAACCACGGAGGGACGTCGAAGGAGATACCGTACGCTCATCATCGAACCAGTAGAGTCTAAGAGCGACAGACCAATTGTCGTCCACACTGTCACGTGACGGCCCTGCAAACACGCCGTCAGATACAACACGTGGAACAGCCCGTGCTAAACACCACGACTTCCGGTAATCGCGCCCTCCAGCGCTCCTCCACACTCATCCCCCCTTTGCTGCGGCGCAGGGCGTACGCCATGATAAATCGCATGACCACCTTCAGTAAAAAGAGCACACAGAGAAAAGCAAGCTGCTCGACTCCGTGCACCACCTGGAAGGCTGCGTTGAAGGCCGGGTAGAGACACAGGATGATGGTTTCCACGACCAAGACCCCCTTCCAGATGCGGGCGTGAGCGGACAATCGCGGCGTATTCGTCAGTGTCCGGTTGCCGATAACCGCGACAAATAAACCAAAGAAGACGATAGTGAATGCACCAGTAGTGAGCACGCAGGCGAAGGGGATCGGGAATACCCAGGCGGTACTAACAGTCACGAGCACAACGAAGTAGGCTGCGGTTGTAGAAAGCGTGATGATAAGCGTCTGCTTCCTTGAGACTTTGAGCGGTGCGAGGAAGATGACGCCCTGTTGTATGTAGCTGAGGGTGAGCACCATGAAGATGATCGTCGACCGGATGAACCACCGATAGTTGGCTCGCCACCCGGCTTGGGGGTTATCGAGGGGCACCAATTCTTGGAGCAGCATGAAGGCCAACACCAGCAGTGGCGTGAGTGCACATGCGGTTAAGACTCGAGCTGTTGACGCTGAATGGACGTAGCGTTCGAGAGCACGGGCACGTCTCGCCGTGTACGCTCCATGACGACTGACCTGCACCCGTTCCCAGGCGGAGTAAAGACCACTGCAAATCTGGATAACGCGACGAATTGTAGTGGCGATGCCAGCCTTGATGGGGGTGAAGGGAAGAGCGGTTGACGAGGTACTTGGCTGCATGGCCGATGGTTCAATGGTCGTCGACGACAGGGGTCTGCGCAGTGGAGACTTGCTAAATATAGGAAGAGTCGACGACGACCTGGAAACAGGCGCGTAAAATGATTTTAGATTTTACATGACTTTGCCTTCAATCGACTGGCATTCGTCTCATACTTATGTCACTCAGTGGTGAGGAAGGAAACCGTACTAGAATATATATATTTTAGCCTTGTTTTTCCAAGACAAGACTCCGAATCTAATCAAGGACGAACCGAAGATGATACTATGTCGAGAAGGAAAATCTTATACGCACCTGACTGCCCACTTGTAACAAAGGAAAATCATGCCAGTTCGCGCAATCTCATCTACTTTCGTTTTTAAAGCAGACTCGCCTGTGTCATAAGACGCAGAAGCCTCACATCCTAAATGTAGCACATCAAAGTCATCTTCAAGGCATGCATCTCGGCAGGCTTTACAGTGTTAAGAGGGTACAGGTAATTCCGTTGCCCCCAAATTTATATTTGCCTCTTAGCAGTCACTGCCCCCCTAGGTGCTGTGCGTCCAGGTGAACTGAAAAGAGTAATCGACCCCGTTGTGCTCAAGGAAGAAGAAGAAGCAGTACGGGATAAACATTGCCAGCTTCGCTTGGATGTCGTCCGCTGCCGTCTCCAACACGAACGCCAACTGGTGCAGCACCGAGTAGCGCAAGCGTCGATGGAGGAACACAATGAATGCCGTGAGAGACACGACCTCCATGCCTACAAAGACGGCCATGTTTGTCTGCGAGCGATACAGATCTTGCTGCGTGGCACTCGCCAAGGACGGATAGTAGGCAGCGTTGGGCAATCGGACAAGCGCAAACTGGAAGACGCCGTACATGGCGGGGATGATGAACTTGACGTACTCGATGAGGAGAAAGTACTCGGCCATCGATAGCGTCTCGAGGCGAGAGGCCTCAGAATCGGGTAGGAGGGCCGATTCTTCTTGCGTTCGGTTTGCGAGACGCGCGAGTTGGATCGGTTTGCCGAGTGGCCCGACTGACTCGAGACCCGAGAGCTTGAACGCCTCGCCAGTTTGAGGTTAGTGGCAGATGCAATTGCCGTGGATATTCGTCGACCGTTGGAGAAGTTTGGGATGATCGAGGAGCGACGACGACTGGAGAACCGTGCAGACGTGTTGGACTCAATTCGCGACAGTCTGTGTGGTGAAGGCATAGTTGGCCCTAACGTCGGTTGTGTCGTTCGATGCAACTGAGATAGCGTCGGTCCTGACATCGGAATGACGACAGACGAAGGACCTGAGATCGGTATAACAGTAGGGATCGGTTGGACGGAGGGCGGAGTTGCTCCAGGCATCGGTACGATCGATTTGAGCGAGCGAGAAGTGGACAAAGTTGGTCTTAAGCCCGGCACAAGGTGCCGAAGGGACTGCGTTGCTGCTAGCGCTGGCCTGGCAACCAGCACGTAGTCTCGGAGTGAGTGAAAAGCAGACCCACCGGGTTCGTGTCGGCTTTGACTCAGCGGCTTTCTCACCAGCGCCATCTTCCGGCGCTGAAGCAGTCGACGAACACTAATAACTGATCCCGTTGCGTCGAATAAGGAGATACCAATTGTTGCTCCCACCGTAACATGCTGACCCTGCAGACACGCCGTCAGATACAACACATGGAACAGCTCCGTACTGAAGACCACCACTTCTGGAAGCCGCGCTCGCCAGCGCTCTTCGTCACTGACGCCGCCTTTGCCACGACGAAGAGCATACGCCATAATAAATCGCATCACCACCTTGAGCAGGAAGAGCACCACTAAAAACGCGAGCTGCTGGGCCCCATAGAATACACTGAAAGCCGCGTTGAAGGCGGATATACGAACACGATGATCGCCTCCACCACTAATACCCCCTTCAAGATCCGAGCATGCGCGGATAATCGCGGCGTAGTTGCGACTGTCTGCCAGCCTACAACGGCGACGAAGAAGCCGAAGAACAGACAAGTGAAGGCCCCCGTGGTGAGCACGCAGGCGAGGAAAACCCAGACAGTGCTCACTGCGACGAGGAGTCCGAAGTAGGCGCCTGCAGTACACAGCGTAATAACCAGCGCTTGTCGCCAGGAGACCTCGAGAGGTGCTAGAAAGATCACGCCCTGCTGGATGTAGCTGAGCGTGAGCACCATAAAGTTGATTGTAGACCGGACGCACCACCGGTAGTTCGCTCGCCACCCCGCCTGAGGCGCGTCGAGAGGCACCAATTCTTGTAGTAGGACGAACGCCAGGATTGGCACTGGCGTCAGTATGCAGACCGCTAAAGCGCGCGCGAGTGACTTCGAGTGTACGTATCGGTCGAGAGCTCGGGCTCGTCGACTGGTATAAGCTCCATGGCGGTTGACTTGCATTTGTTCCCAGACAGAGGAGATGCGGTCAGCCGCCTTGAATACGCGCTGACCTACCTTGGCATTATGCTTGACTTCGGTCCGAGCGATTGCTCCGGCTGGTGTTATGATCTGCATTGCAATTCGCAACTGGCGGCTAAGGCGAACGCATTAGAAAAAACACGGACATGTTGTCCAGTATTTTTATCACGTTCGTTCTCCCTAAAATGGGCAGATGACGATGACATCGAAACGAAAACAAACCTGAGTTTTCGTCTGAGCTGAGGATGAGGATAAATCTATGCAAGTTGTCCATGAATTTAGTGCGGGGGACCGCAAAAGCTACAGCTTATGACAAAGCAGTAAAAGGTATGGTGGGCCAACCTTTCTACTTTCTTACGCAATGGAGTAAAGAGCGATGGGATAGCAACGAGAACTTCACGTACGAATATCGGGCTGAGACTTTCCATCATGGGTTTTGTATTCTGGTCCTAGTATTCTCCGCTATTACCCCGTGCTGCAATGCCACTCAGACTGCTTTCACTTCTCAGCTACCCAGGCGAATTTGAAGCTGTAGTCGACACCTGCACTCACGGTCAAGCGGTGATGCATTGGCGACAACTTAAAAAAACAAATCTGTGTATGAGGGAAGCGTACCATTATGTTCCAGGAAGAAGAAAAAGCAATACGGAATGAACATCGCCAGCTTCGCTTGAATATCGTCGGCTGCCGTCTCCAATACGAATGCGAGTTGATGCAGCACGGAGAAGCGCAACCGGCGATAGAGAAGCACCATGAATGCCGTCAGGAAAAAATATTTTTATCGCAACGAACACGGCCATATTTGCATGTGACCGAGAGAGGTCCAGTGGGGTTGCACTTGCCAGCGACGGATAGTAAACGGCATTGGGCAGCCGGGCCAGTACAACTTGAAAGATGCCGTACATGGCTGGAATAACGCACTTGACGTACTCAACCAGGAGAAAATACTCGACCATGGATAGTGTTTCCAGCCGCGACAGCTCTTCAGCTACAACTTGAGCAGCTTGTTTAATTGGCTCAACTATCTGGCAACCAGCAAGCTGAGGAGACTGGCACGCAGCAGCCTGAGGGGATCGGGATGCCGAGTTTATCGATGACCCAGAGCTCGACCGCTTTGCCAGCTTGAGGTTCGACGTACTTGCCGACAACGCCATGGAAAGCCGACGACTTGTTGAAAGGCTGACAGTGCTTGAGCGCCGACGACTAGATGCTCGAAACGACGAAGCAGAGTGAATGGTGGGAAGTCGCAGGAATGAGCGAGATCTTGAGTTAGATGCCATTGCTAACGGCAAAATCGCCCGAAGTGAGTGCTGGGTCGGACCCAATTGAACGGTTTGGTTAGAGAGCAGCGACACCGAAGGGCGTCTCAGCAGCTAGCGTACGCTATCCATCGAACCGATCGAGTCAAACAACGACAGTCCTATGGTTTCCAACACTGTCACGTGTTAACCTTGTAAGCACGCCGTCAGGTACAACACGTGGAAGAGCTCTGTGCTGAACACCACCACTTCAGGCAAACGCGCTCTCCAGCGCTCCTCAACCCGAACGACTCCGTGTCCGCGGCGAAGGGCGTACGCCATGATGAATCGCATCACCGCCTTCAGTAAAAAGAGCAGACAGAGAAAAGCAAACTGCTCATGTCCGTGTAGCACCTGAAGGACTGCATTGAAGGCCGGATAAACCAATACCATCGCTGTTTCCACGCCCAATACACCCTTCAGGATTCGAACATGCGCCGACAATCGCGGCGTATTCGTGAATGTCCGTCTGCCAATAACTGCGGCGAATAACCCGAAGAAGACGATAGTGAATACACCCGTAGTGAGCACGCAGGCGAATGGGATCGGGAATACCCAGGTGCTACTAACGGCCACGAGCACGACGCAATAGGACGCGGTTGTAGAAAGTGTAATGATTAATGCCTGTTTCCTTGAAACCTTGCGAGGTGCGAGGAAGATGACGCCCTGTTGTATGTAGCTGAGAGTGAGCACCATGAAGATAATCGTGGATCTGATGAACCACCGATAGTTGTCTCGCCATCCGGCGTGTGGATTGTTGAGGGGTACCAATTCTTGGAGCTGCACGAAGATCAACACTGGTAGCGGAGTAAGTCCACATACTGTTAAGACTCGAACTATTGAAGCCGAATATACGTAGCGCTCGAGTGCACGAGCCGCCGTCCGGTGTAAGCTCCCTGGTGACAAACTTGCACCCGTTCCCAGGCAGAAAAGAGCGCCCTGGGAGTACATCGAGGTGGGTGTGCGAGCACGCTTTCATCGACACTTCCGGTTGCTTCGAGATCGCCTGGGGCTATAACCGGATCACTTACTTTTCCTTCAATGTCCACAGGAGTCGACAGGCATATTCGTTGCTTCAAATAGTGGCGTAGTGCGGGCAAACAAATATAGGAGACCGACCTGCCTGGACAATCTGTTCTCTGAAATTTATTTCAGAGCTAAGGGAGGATCCGGGTGGAGGTCTGATTTTGCCATTGATTGATGTCTGGTAACTTATATATCCGTTTTGGTATTCATAAATAGAGGTAGCATATAAAAAGTAGTTGATGGGGTACAGTGCCACTTCCCATAATAAATACCCGAGAAACTTCATAAATTACCTGATTGTTGCCTGTGTCGTCGCCCCCCTCCGCTTATGTACGATCTTGATGTTGCGTGAAAGTGTGCTGAAGCCATCGCTGCACTATCCGGATACATCAAATAAATATTTCTGCCGGCATTTTCGGTGGTCGGCACCCACCTTAACTATGGAGTACCGTACCCCGTGTTTTTAGTGAACTGGGGCCTTTCAGTCACGCTTTGTACTAAATTTTGTATGGTAGGATCAAAATCGGATGGGCAGTGTACCTACAATAGAAGCCCCTGTGTGTACAACAGGAGAGGCCACCGCTGAGCGAAGCGAGGCGGGCAGGCGCACGTGCTCGGCTTAAATCTGTTTCAAAGAGACCCGCTTGCGGGTCTCCGCTCGGCTTGTCATTCTGGCACGATGCGCAGGCGAGTGTCGGCTCTGAGGAGCAGCGTAGGTAGGCAGGAAGACAGCGCAATGAACACTTGTTTCCCACTGAGCGACTTTGGGATTGAGGAGGAGAAAACCTCGAAGGTGACAACCCCCTCTCTTAGCAAAGAACTATACACCAACTGCCGTATACTATAGCACACTGTCCCAGTATACACAGCCACTACAGCGACAAGAACACACGACCTTCGTCACACTCCCACTTCGTGGTTCTGGCGAATGTAGTTGCCGCTTTGACCTTCTCTCTTTCTGCTGCACTTCACCTCGTGTCAGCTTATCGATCGGCTCCGAGATCAGGTACCGGCATCACATTCAAAGCTGCCGTAGCTTCTTGAATTGCGTTGGCCCGAGAGGTTTAGTCAGAATATCTGCTGCATTGTCTTCGGACGGGCAGTACTCCACAGCAAACTCTCCACGCTCAAAGTAATCACGCACTTTGTGATACTTGAGATCGACTCCTTTCACTTTGTAGTCACCAGTGTTGGCCTTGATCACAGCAATGGCCGCTTGGTTATCGTCGTAAAGAACCGTCTCCTTACGAGAAATACCGAGCTCCTTGCAAATATTGTGTGTCCACATTATCATTGTAGAGCACTCCGCAGCTGCCACAAACTCTGAGCTGCAAGTATCATCCGTGATCAAGCGTTGCTTGCGACTAGAGTAGGCGAACGTGCAACCTTCCAATTGCAGCACAAAACCAGTTACTGAACGTCGGTCGTCTTTCTCGTTTCCCAAATCTGCATCTGCATGTGCCACCAGTTGCATTTCCTTCTTCGGGTATCTC